>JAYMTH010000316.1:0-23013 GCA_036897465.1 Pelargonium australe
GGTAGTACGTCTTATGAGCAAGGGCCGCCTACCCCAATTCAAGGCTAATGGTCATGCAGGCCAGAAAAGAGGCAATGATGGAAGAAACAGGGGCAGAGGTTGTAGACACCCGATTTCGTATTCGAATAATAAGTGTCCCCAAAGCTTTCAATGATGAAACCGACCTTTCAGGTCATAGGATCATATCGAATCGAGGACAAAGAAAGACTAAACTCTCATTTTATTTGTTTCTTTTTGTGCGTTCACCGTTTTTAGTGGAGTTTGTGATCTTTATTTTTGTTGAGTAATTGTCGTTTTTGTGTCGTTTTAATTAAAAACCGTGTCGTGTGTAGTAAATAGTAGTCGGGTTTAATTTTTCTTGTATTAATTAATTTATGTGTGTTTTTGTTTTGTTATTCCTTTTTTGTTGGGCCCATATTGTTAACTTTAATTAGTGATCAAATTTTGGCCCACTTTTTTGACCCAATCCACACCAACTTCAGCCAAGCCAAGCCCATCCCACCATCCTTTCTCTAATTAGACCAAATTGTCTGGTTCAATACAAATCGAATTGGTTTAATTGGAATGGGATTGATCCAAACCAAACTAAACCTTCTTCTCCAAGCCACCACTGCAGAACTCTGCATCCGTACCAACTCCAGTCACCTATCACTGCCATTTGCCCCATTTCTCTACCCTAAGCCATGACCCTAACCATCATGATCAGCCACCCTACTCCTACCACTACCCTGTCCCCTACATACATTTCCGCACTCCATCTCGTCCATTAAATTAACATCACCAGCAACAAAGAGAGGGGGGAGCCAATTGATTCTACAGAGAGTTTCGTTGAAAGAAAATACAATACAGAGCAACAAAATAATATAGAGATCATTTTTGAGAGAAAAACAAAGAGAGAGAGAGCAAAGAATGTCAGTTTCGTAAACACTCTTTGAGAGCAAAACACATGGAGAAGGAGTGAAGCCATTAACCCAAACAGCCCTTCCGGCAGCGCCCCCCGCCGGAAAACACAAAAACAACAACCCAAAATCTTAAAAATAGGGAACTCCATAAAGAGGCAGACCTCTGTAAGAAAGCGGATCTTTTTTTTTTATTATTGTAATTAACATTAATTATTATTGTATTATTTTATATAGAATTATTCTAAATATTGCTACAATGTTTTTCAAATATTGAAACTTAAACAAAGTGGTTTATCATCTTTTGGTAGAATATTGGTATAATATTTTCCAAATATTAAAACTTGAAAGAACAAGAACAACATTTAAGTTGTTGAGAATAAAGAAACTAAACTAACTAGTTTTTAGCCCAGACTCCTCAATCCTTTAGTTGTTTTTTTTTAAAATCAAAATCGCGTATTCTTTTCACGTTCCAACTAGACAATTAGTCTCATTCAACCCATCGATTCTAATATCTAATGAATTTGTTCCCTACTTCAAAAATTCGTTGCATATAATATTTAAGCGGGTGCAAATAAAGCTGACAAATTAAATTTTGAATTGGGGTTAGGTTGTTGAAGCCCGGCACGACCCTAATCCGAAAGTGCTTTGTATTATGGGTATGGTTCGGAATTTTAGAGAAAAAAAAAAGGATGAATAATGTAAGTTTGTACGCCCTAGCTAGACATTCTGTATGACATCCGTCCAAAAATAATAACTGGACCGGGCGCTAGAGTCAATGTTGGGTGCCTAATGGTTCGGTCCCAAATTGCCAACTCTAGGTGCAATTCACAAACAAAAATGTGGCTTGTTCCAAAACTATTCCCCTTGTCAAAAAGTCATTTTTTAAAAATTCAAATGCTATCTTTAACAACTAATGATACTGCAGCAATCATTTTGGAAGATATTCTCCAAATTCAAACAGTCCCAAATTCCTATATCTTATCATCAGATTTGGACAAGTCCCAAATTCGTAACTCTTACAAAACTGCAAGATCGAAGAATTTCAACAGTAATATCTCGTACCAGAGTACGAATAAGCTTGTTTCAACAGCTAATAACAGAAACTGGTGTAAATATTGAATACTCAATACTACTTGTACATGAATGTCGGTTTAGCAGCTACTATGACGAGAAAAGGAGCATATATGGAAGTGTCTCTATATCGAGATTGAAATGTACATAAATTACTGTTTTGCAGCTACTGGCATATCAGTAAAGGAGCACATATGGATGTGTTTCTACATTAAGATTACAAGTTTTCAATAGCAAATAGAAGATAACAGAACAACACGATGTTACGAAAATGCATAATCTGCTATGTACAACTTTAAGCGACAAAATGGTGGTCAAAGGACAGAAACGAGTACTGGAAAACATACCCAGAATCTGTAAGCTCTGTCCATTACAACACAGTCGATATTTTGAGAACTTTCCACTCAATCAACTTTAGCCGCAACTCTTTAGCCTCTTTCTCCATACCAGCAGTAGCCACATCCCTAATTAAGGCACCAAATTTTGGTTTATCTATTTTGTATATTGATCGACTTGAAATCATCATTTTGAGAACCTTCAATGCAATATCCACCTTCTTTTCTTTACATGATCTTTTAATCATAACACAAAACAAATTAAATTTTATCACTTGTTTTCTCATAATCATCTCTCTCAGAATGTCCGCGGCATCCTCAACTTGACCAACCCGGAAAAAACCTCGAATCAAGGATTTATGGGTGTTCTCATCAGGAGTGATCCCATTTGCAGTCAGTTCACCATACAACTGCATTGCTTTCTCCATAGAACCCTTCATGGTCAATGCATTAATCACAGTATTATAAGTGATCAAATTAGGAGTGCAACTAGTATGGCTTACCAAGTGAAGCAATTGCATGGCCTCGTCTGCCATTCGTCGGTAGCAAAGACCACTTAGAAGGGTGTTATAAGTAACAATGTCGGGAACACAGTTTTGGCTGAGCATTTGAATAAACAAGTTGATGGCCCGGTCCAAAAGCCCGCATTTACACAAACCATTAAGTATGATATTGTAGGTCCAAACTGTGGGAGAATGAGAAGTATAGTTCATGATTGACAGGACCTCGTCTACTGCATCCCAGTACTGATCAGAACAGAGAGAATGGAGAATAATGTTATAGGTTCGATTATCAAGGTCCATACCATGAGATAGGAGATTGTTCAAGACTAAAACTGTATCCTCGTATTTCTTCTCCTTGCAAGTAATATTAACCAATGATCTGTAGATAGCGATATCGGGATAACAACCTTCGGTTGCCAAATCTTCTAATACTTCAATAGCCTTCCCAGCTCCATAATGCTTGCACACTAGTTCGACAAGAATTGTAGAGGTAATCGTGAAAGGAGTGGATCCCTTTCTCAGCTGGTCCTTCCAAAATGCAACTGCTCGATCGAAACTCTCAATCTCAAAGATACCGCGGATTATTGTATTATAAGTAATCACATCCGGAGTGCAACCGTCTAAGCTCATGTCTTCAAAGATATCAATTGCAGCCTCTAATTGTCCTCTCTTACAGAAACTACCAATAATAATTTTGTATGTACCAGCATCTGGAATTCCACCAGATATGGTCATGATTTTCAAGACTTCAGCGGATTTCTCTGTCTGACATTTGGCAATGCCGTGGATTAATCTCTCGCAAGAAGGAAAATGAGGAATTTGATTTTTACGTGCCATAATCTCCACCAATCTTATTGCATCATTCCATTTCAGCCTCCTGATAAGATTTTTAAGGATTTCATTATTGTTTTCTTCATTTTCTTCGACAAAAGATTCATTCGGAGTTGGTGTCAAAGACTTCAGAAGCCCCTTTGACCTAATTTCCTGATCCAATTTGTTTTCAACACCTATCACGTGATTTGCCGAGCTCTGTTCATCATGGTCAATTCCGTAAACTCTATTGGTGCAAACACTTCTCTGAAAGCCTTGGCGCTGTAATAGCACACTTCTTCTCGAACCGATATGTCCTCTCCGTTGTGAGCACGCTTCAGGTTGATGATTACACTTGATCAAACAATTTAACTTAACAACAGCTGCTTTTACTGCTGAGCAATGGCCAACACCAGAACTGAGGCCGCTTTGATAAGTAGACCGATCCAGACCTTGCATTTGAGGAACCATAATAATAAAATTGTGGAGGGTAACTGTAGATCCCATCTCTCCACCAACTCAACGAATTAATATTATGATCCACAAACTTGGCAATGCTAAACTTCCTCTTCAATACAAGTGCAAGCGAGACACCTTCTCAAATAATAGTATAAGTCTTCTAATTATAATCATCCACCCAAATCTTGATGATGCAATGGAATCACTTCTGCTTTCTGTAATATATGAAGTAGGGGCTATTTTGAATCAGAGAATAAATAGCAGAGTTTTTAGAAATCAGAACTATAACTACAAGATTAAATATAGTCGCACTAGATAATTAACAAAAGTGAGTGTACATAAATAATAAAAAACTACGTATTTCTAGCAGAAAATGTTTCTTCAAAGGGAGAAAAGAAAAAAAGAAAAAAGAAACTGTTTTTTTATTAATATTAAAAAAAAATCTTGAAAGCTAATTGCCAATGAATTTGAAGAAAGCAGTTGAAGAACCCAAAAAGATTCATTTGAACAAAGCCCAACCTCAATGAATTTTGGCAATGGCTCTTAATACACTCAATGGCTACTTTAATTACCACAACGGAATCATGCATTCTAAAGGAATAAGAACTTCACTTGAGCCATACAAATACGGTAACATAATCGAGTACACTAATAGAACACGACCAAAATAAACTCTACATAAATAAAAAAATTGAGAGATAAGACTAGGAGTGACACTATTCGAGGTAAAGCTGGGGTAGTTTCAATTGAAGATAATATCTGGGAAACCCATTTAAGTAGGTTTGAACATGCGGAGATCAGTAAATCTGTGAGATAAGGTAAGAAGATCCAGTTAGGAGAAAATAAAAGGGTATGGGTATGCCTAAGTTAAAGTGGAAATAAGTTGTGAGGAAAGATATGACAGCATTGGACTTAACAAACGAGATAGCAAAACAAAGGATAAATTGGAGGAGAAGAATACGAGCATAAGATCCCAAAGAGTTTTGTTATTTAATTCATATAATAGACCCCAATTTCCTAAAATCATCTGCAATTCTGGACATTTTTTTTAGATTATTTGAGACATTATTAGCAATAAAGCAATGGCCAACGAGACAATCACTCATCAACCATATCATACAAATCCAGTACACAAGGTTTCATGATCAACTCAACATCACAGCAAAATTGGCGTCATTGAATAAAGAAAATCAAAATCTCACACTTACCATCCTATATGAAAGGGTAGAAACGCCAAAACTAGCATACTCAAATGAGCAGCGCCACTATTCACCACAACAAGTTTGGCTCAATTTTAACTTAAACCTCATCTCTCAAAACCATTTCCATATCACACGTCCTTGACTAATTGGTCACACAAACATTAAGAACCACAACAACCAAAAACCTGTTTCCATAGGTTTCAATTCAAACATTGAATATTCAAAATCCTACTTCACAAAATTATTTATAAACTTCATTTCAAACTTGAACAAAACCCATGGAAAACTGACAGATTTCTTAAAGGAACCATTATTGATTAACTGGTTCTAACATTACGAACCGCCAAAAGCATGGAATCATTTCATAGGGGGCAAAACACCAAAAACTCAAAAGCCCTCACAAAATTCAAAAATTTAGAACCATGTTCATTTTATATTTCAATTGAAACCATGAAAAGCTCACAGACTCAAATCCCACATCACATAATCTAGAATTTAGAACCATCTCCATTTCAAATTTGAATTAAATCCATGGTAAGCTAAGAAATTTATAAAGGTAGCCATCACTAACATCAATGAGAACCATCACAACCAGAGAACCATAACCACAAACCCAAACACCAAACACTCAAAATCCCACTTCAAAAAAATCAAATTTTAGAACCATTCTCATTCAAACACCGAATCAAATCCATGGAATGCTAAGGGATTACTAATGGGAATAAGCACATGGAACTGAAACGGTTCATGAAATTACACTGCAATACATGTAACAACAGAAATATATAGGAGATGACGCTAGAAAAAGGCAAAAAATTGATGAAGAAGACGATGAAGGTTTACAGAGATGAGTGGAAGAAGAAACGTACTCTGTTTTGAAGAGTTGTTCTTTGGTGCGGTGGTCTCTGTATCAGTGTGGGTGTGCCTACACAGCTTATCTTTATAACCTGGGTGATGTTTTTAACTAGGGTTTAGACTTGAGGGGTTTAGAGTTTTTATTTATTTATTTTTTTCTTAAATTAAAAATGGATAATTACATATTCTATCTTATTTTGTATACAGTAAAATATTTATAATCCACTATATCTATAACATCGTTAGTTTTAGTATGAAATGACTAAAACACTCTAAAAAAAATTTAATCAACCCTAAAACATATCATGTTCGTATTGAATCACAATATTGTTTTCCATTTTATCGTGTTAAAATACTGTTACTGTCAAAAACTACGTCGTCATTGGTTGATCTCCTCTTCTTCCCTCCGTCAGTACCAACAGCTCCACCACTGTTTCATCTTATGTTGGTCGACGACAACCATCACATTGGCCACAAGATAAAAAAACATCCACGCAAGATAATTGTCCACGCGACGTGATATGAATAATATATTCAGGCTTTCAACTTGGTCGAACTGTCAAAACCTTGTTACACCACCCTGAGTAGTAGAGACTTTTAATGGTTTAATACTCTCTTTGATGAATGAAGGGCGAATGAAAACTCACATACTCACCAATCAGCCGCAAACGAATCAACTAAGAAGTTAGCGTATGGACTGCAAACGAGCCTGAACCGTATCCCACAATGCATGGACCGATCACACGCCAACATGTGGCTAACATTGGTGGTAAGTTGTTTTCTAATTTTCTTATGCATTGTATTGCGTAATTTGATCAATTTTGTATATTTTTTAATTTTAAAACAATGTATATTATTATTGTGTTGTCCAAATTCATTGTGGGGATATTTGTAATTTGTTTACTAGATTCCTTTAAATGTTTGAATGATTTTATATAGTTATATTACATGAGTTAAATCATCAGTGAATCAGTCTTTAACATTTAAATATCTAATGTTCTTAACATATAAAGTTTTTAAATCAATATATCTGTCCTATAACTAAAATAATATAATACCTTAACCATTTGTATTTACATAATACATATTTTTTTGTTTGAAAAGTACATAATACATAATTAATTATAAAAATAGTTATATATACACTAAAAGAAATATAATGTTCACTTTAAAATACTCCCTCCGTCTCAAAATGAGTGTACTGTTTGTCTAAATTTTTTGTCCCAAAATGAGTGTCATGTTTATATTTTTAAGCTATTATATTATTGTTTTTTCAATATTACTCTTATCACTAATGCACATGGACAGATTTGCACATGGGGTGTAGGAGAAAAAGTGAGGGTAATATCGAAAACACATTAAATTATCTTGTAATTCTTAATTTTTGCAAAAAATGGCAACAAAACACTTATTTTGGGACGGAGAGAGTAATATTTTAGCTTGTGCAAGAGATATATAAGATAGTAATATTCCCAAAATAGACAATAACAATGCAATATTAAGCGAGTTTGAGTTTAATAGTGTGTATGTCAAATAAATCTTTACCAATTCGTGTAGTTTGGAACCATAATAATAACCTTTTTAAGGGGATACAAAACATGTTAATTGTCCATATAAATAACACGACTCAATTATACCGGGTAATGTTAGGAAATTTCAAACATAATTATTTAAGTATAAATGAACGTGTATCGTTTAAGGCCGACTTTGAGGGAGTGCAAAGCACAAGGTCTCCTAAAGCCAGGACCTTAATGGGTTGTGCATAGTTAACTGAAGGACCGAAATTGACCGACCTCTTGTTGACAGTTAATAGTTTACAAATTACGGTTTGTAACTATAACTGACTGTTTAATCTTTGTTAACCGATTAGGTATATTTTATTGGTTCACAATCAGCTACAATTTTTCTTTAGAACTTGTAGAGATCGACTTTATTATTCAAACAAACGGAAATACAAAGCGAAAATAAAATAAAAGATAGAAATAACAGCCCAAAAACTATACTAATGTGCCGATCCTCAACTGAGACGATTTCCCGTGAGTCCGTGAGATTCAGTGCACATGGTGCCTAAATCGAATCGTTCCACAACGTCGAACTAGTCAGACTTTCCTTCTCCTCCTATTGGGTTAGACCACCTGCTACACGCCAGTTCCGGAACCACAATCAGCTACAAATACAATTTAATATCTTGATTGATCTTCGACTACAACGAGATCGGTTCAATTCGGTTCGGTTAATTTTTCCACCATTGTTGATTGATAATATATGACATTTGTGATTTGTCACGGGTCACGCGGGAAGCACGTGACGAAGACCGTGTTTCTCAGACCCCAAAGCACATGGAGATTAGTTAGAGAGAGAGACCATATTTCAGGTGCCATTTTACATTTCCTTCTCTCTCTCTTCGCTTCACTCAAATCTCTGCAATTTTCTAGCTCTACTTCGCCTCTTAAATCGCATCTCTCTCTCTCACTTTCCCATTCATTTTTTCTCTCACTTTCTCGCTCCCCAAACATCCCTCACCTCTTCTTTCTCTCCCTCAAATCACCTCCCCACAATGAAGATCTAGGGTTTCTTTCTGCTCTCCCAGCTTCAATTCTGAATCTCGCGCTCGCCGATCTGGTTTTCGCTCTGTGAATGAGACGTACGAGGCCGTCACCATGAGTATGGAACTTGTTGTTGCTGATTTGGTGTCCTTGGACGCCGAGCTCTTGCAGCTCCCGGAGGTGTCTCCTCTGGCGATCAAGGACAATCCTGATTATGCTCAGAAGCTCTTCGAGCTGTGGCTCTCGCTTCCTGAGGCGAATCGGCTGGTATTTCTTCCTTTTATTGCTCAATTCAGATGTGTGGATGTTTTTTGGTTATTTGATTCGAAGAGATTTGATTTTGATTGGATATAATTGAAAATTTATTGCTTTGGTGATTGGTTTCTGCCCTAGGGATGCTGTTTTTATTGATTACTTGGGAAATGCGACGTTTGAATTCTTACTGCATGTTTGCTCTATATGCATACATGTTTGCATGAACGTCCTATTCTATAGATTTGGTAATTTTTTTATTTATTCTTTTATATAAACGCTCAAGAATGGAAATGATCACATTAGTTTGATATGGGAAATCGATAATGGCGGTATTACTTTAGAGTTGCGAAACTATGTCTTAGGATATCCCTTAGTTTCCCAATTAAGTTGTTGGGACTAGCTCTTGGTTGATTTATGGTTGCTTTTTGTAAATTGTAAATCTTATATAATAGCTTATGTCCAAAACAAAATTTTAATTCAAATAAGAAACATTATCAATTCCTTTCACAAAATAGGAGAGGAAGTTAATGGAATATAAATGTATGCTGGACTTGAATGGTTGACTTTGTAGCTATCAACTTCGCACCTCTTCCTATTGATAAAAGAAGAAACAATTTGTTATTTTAATCAAAGAGGTACACTGATTTAGATTCATTACTTACATGCACGGAAACTCACAAGGAAGTTCACAATTCATAACATACTGAGGTGCATTTAGATACGTAGAATTCACATTTAGCCGCAGAGTCCATTAAAGATGAAGATATTTTCCTGTGATACAGTCCTAAAAGGAATTAAACGAGGTTACGATTGGTGAACGGATAGTGTTTTGTTTGGAATGTATGGACTCCAAAATTGTAGAAGCACTATTTTACTATATAATTAATAGAAACTTTGACATGTCAAGAATAGATGTTGGTGGGCTCACTGGTGATATTATTGGTGATCAACGGTCTGTCAGTTATGCAAAGAGTAGCTGAGAATTTTCCTGGAATGTATTTCCGTGAAATGACTGGAGCCTATCTTACAGTTTGCGGTGCTGTTGTTAGCTTGTTCGCGATGTGCTATTAGTGGTTAATGGTGGTAGGTTTCATTAAAGTGGTAGTTGGTGCTGTGATAGTTTTATGAATCATGATTGTCGAGTATGAGATGCAAAGTGGTGGATCTGTATATGTTGGCCTTGTTCTATCCTAGCCCACGATCTCTTCCACCTCACTCAACTTGTTCGAACTTCCAATCTTCATTATAGAAGTGTAATGCAATTGCTTGAACCATTTGAGGGTGTCCTCACTCAACGTTGTTATGACATTTTATCTGTTTCTGTATTTGTAGGTGACATCGTTGCTTAATGATGCCAAGGCAGGCGGTCCCTTGAATGTAAATGTAAATTCTTCTGGTGGAAATACTTCCATGAGCAATTCCTTGCCGTCTATGTTTCCTGCCGGCAGTACACCTCCGCTTTCACCTAGAAGTTCATCTGGTTCCCCTCGTATAATGAAGCAGAGGGTTGGCCCTTCTAATTTAGGGTCTCCTCTGAAAGTAGTGAGTGAGCCAGTGAGAGAAGTGATACCTCAGGTCTGACCTCTCTCCTATGATCTTATTATTAATTTGATCTGGCAGTACAGCCGTGCTAATTTGTTTTTCTTGAGTGTTGTTCCCATCCGTTTTAATGCTGTTAAGCTTATTTTCCATGGAGGTCTTGGTGGTATAAATTCTAATATGAATCATTTGGATATTTGCAGTTTTACTTTCAAAATGGTCGCCCACCTCCAAATGAACTTAAAGACCAATGTTTGCTTAGAGTGAAACAATTTTTCTTCAACCATCCAGAAGGATTGCAGATACATGGTAAGATGTGTGAGTGTGAGTGTGAGTGTGAGTGTGTGTGCGTTGCATGTTCATTTTCTGAGACTTCTAAAACTTTACTGTTTATTATCTTTGGTTCTGCCAGAATTCAAATCAGTTACTAGGGAAATCTGCAAGCTACCATCATTTTTCTCCATAGCTCTTTTCAAAAAGATTGATGCCAATAACACTGGGTTTGTGACAAGGTATGCATCTATATATTTAGAAACAATAGTTTCACATTGTGACAATTTGCTGTCTCAACTGGTTTATTTGATGTGCCATGATCATTTTCACAATCTTACATCTGAATATTGTGTATGCCTGTGGTGTTCTGTTTCGTATAGCAAGTTACTTTACCTGATGGTTTTAGACTTCCAGTTAAAGCTTTTGCTCGCATTAATATTTACTTCATATTCAATATGTAAAATATAGCAAAGGCAAGTAAAAGAAACAACAATAAAAAGTAAGCATATAGTAAGCAAAGACAAATGAATAGTATCTGATCTATGTGTTAATTTCATTCATTACTATAGTTGACAGACTACAAACAATGTACCAAACAAGTGAGCACTACTTTTCTTACATAGGATACTGTTGCATGTATTGGCTTTGAATAAGCTGTTTTTGGAGGCTAGGACTCTATTTGTACTTGAGGCCAGTTATAGTTTAGGTTATTTCAACCAAGGCCAAAGCCTAAATATATGGGGTGGGTTTATGTGGGTTGGATCTGCTTCCCCTAGTGGCCCTTCAGATTTATGGAAACAATTTTAGCTGTATCAAAATAATTGTTAGAAATTTGATTACATGCTTACTCTAGATTTACTTAGTATTATGTTGTCCGTTTCTAACTATTTTTCACCAGATTTTTGCTCAACTCTGTACAAATTTTATTGTTAGGGAGGCATTTGTTGATTATTGGGTCAACGGTAACATGTTGACAGTGGATACAGCAACCCAAATCTATAAAATTTTAAAGCAACCTGATCTCAAATACCTTACACAGGTAATGCCTTTTGACTTCACATTTTCTTGGTCATTGATTTCTCCCTGCTTCCTTTTGAGTGATGCAAGTACTTCCTCTGTATATTTATGAAATAAGAGATAAGTAATCATCAACATCAATACATCATATATGTCAGCTGATTTGAGTTTTTGTCAGTATTGAACTCTTAAGCAGCATGGTCTGTATATTACCACCTTTACCCCCATTTCTCTTTTAAAATGTTTCTAAACTTGACGACAGGATGACTTCAAACCTGTACTTAGAGAACTCTTGGCAACTCATCCAGGATTGGAATTCTTACAGAGCACACCTGAGTTCCAGGAAAGATATGGTTTGTTCTTAGCCTTTTGGTATTTTTCTTTGTTACTTGATTATTTTTCAGAATACAGTTTTGTACATGTGTGGTCTGTTTACTTTTTCTAGATTTTGTGTAGCATGAGTGCCTGACTGGGAAGATAATTACACAAAACAATAGTAGTAAACTTCTTATGTTAAAAATCGACAGTTAACAGTTGACCATTTCCTTACTATCTCCAACATGATAATTTGGTCTTGTAATGTTTTTGCCTAGGCTCAGATAGAAAGGCTTTTGCCTACTTCGTTGCTGTTTGACATTTTTTCCTTAGCCTTTGTTTCATGGGGAGAACAAAAATTTTGGTAAAAATATAAGTTTCATTCTGAATTGCAGTATTTAATTCCTCAATTCAGACACTTAGAAGCAAGGGACTGGTGAAAGGCGACAAATAAGTAATATGGGAATGAATGTATTGAGAAGACTCTGCTAAAAACATTTAGTGTTGATTCTGCAACTGATTGGGAATTCCATGGGGGGTCTTCTTACCAGACCTTCTGTACAGATTCAATGTAGAGAAGTTGCTTCTTTGTATACCCATATAAATATTTACCCCTAGTAGCTTCAGCTTTGTATAAATTATTTGCTTGCTAAATTTGATTTCAGGAGTGATGTGAAAAGGTTGAGATACATAAGAAAACAAAAGGTTTAATTTTTTGACTTCATGAGTTTGTGTCAACAGATTATATTACGTAGGAGATATCAAAATGGGAAGAGTGGCATCCTTAATGGGATGGAGAGATATCAAATTCTTCCTTTTGTTTCCTTAGGTTATATGCTACGAAATAAAGTTCACCGTACACATTTTATGCTTGACTTAAATATTGTTGGTTTGACATTTTCGTCCAGTAAGTATAAGCTATCTTGTCATTTTGTTTGTTGTTTCCTGCATGAGTCCTGTTGTTCTTAAACCTAGATTTGAATTCGCTGTTCTTATTGTTATTAGAAATGTGGATAAGATGGACAGTTTTTGACTTGGAATTTTATTATGATGGCCCAGCTGAAACTGTGATATACAGAATATTTTACCACGTAAATAGAGCTGGGAATGGTCATCTTACCCTCAGGGAGCTGAAACGTGGAAACTTAATTGATGCAATGCAACATGCAGATGAGGAAGAAGACATCAACAAAGTATTGAGGTAGATGTACTGACTAAAGGCGAGATGTACACAAGATTATATGTTTTAAGAAATGTCGTATTACTTACCATGTAAACAAGATTATATTTATAATATTGCTATTCAATATTAGTACACTTATCTGGCATTTGATATATAACATTTTTTGTTTGTTTGTTACGAGTGCTGCAGATACTTCTCGTATGAACATTTTTATGTTGTATACTGCAAGTTTTGGGAGCTGGATACAGATCATGACTTCTTGATAGACAAAGAGAATCTTATCAGATATGGTAATCACGCACTTACCTATCGGATCGTTGATAGAATATTTTCTCAGGTTTGTGTCATTCAAATGATACTTCTATTTCTCTAGCCAAACAACCTGCTAGTTATAGAAACAATAATTTCTTTTACTGAATGCTTATCTGCTTTGCTCATTTTTATGAATATTTAAATTGTCACTTCTACATATGCTTTAATACCATCTCAGGTTGCAAGAAAGTTCACTAGTAAGGTTGAAGGGAAGATGGGATATGAAGATTTTGTTTACTTCATACTTTCAGAAGAGGATAAATCATCCGAGCCTAGTCTGGAGTATTGGTATTTATGCAACTCTTAATTCTGTTTTAGTAAATTTCAGCCTTAATGGCTCCAATATGGCAATTTTATGCCCACACCAAGAGTAGTGGTATCTTAATTTTCTTTGTTAAAGCTATGCATAATTTTGTTTCATTTATTAGATTGTCTACCTCCAAATGCCCTGCCAAGTTAGTTGGTTGACTGTATAGTCACATTCAACTAGAGCTAGAGAAATTGAAATTAGGTTGACTTGATTGTCAAATTTGACCTTTTCAAATAACATGGTTATTTTAGGCCTCCATACAATCTTGTATTATTTGGGCAAGCAAAACTCTTATATACCAGATTTGGATTCCTACGATTTTTGTAGTTTTCTGACGCCTACTTGTCTTTCTTAGGTTCAAATGCATAGATTTGGATGGAAATGGGGTAATAACTCGGAACGAAATGCAATTCTTTTATGAGGAGCAGTTGCATCGGATGGAATGCATGGCGCAAGAGCCTGTCCTTTTTGAGGATATACTTTGTCAGATAATTGACATGATTAATCCTCAGGTTTCCCCATACTTTTTTTTTTCTATACCCTAATTTATTTTTCCTTGTTTATTTGGAAGTATCTTCAAAGCAATGACTCAATTGTCATTTGATCTCTTTAATGATAAACACCACCATAATTTTGTAAAGCTAATTATTCGATGCAGACTGGTCCTTTTAGTCTCTAGGATGTTTCATATTGAAGTCAGTTAGTCAGTACTAGCCAATCTGTCATAAATATTTGCTAGACTGTCGGGATTATTATTGCTGCTTACAGTATTTTCTTGCAGAATGAGAGCTTTGTCACACTGCGTGACCTGAAAGGTGGCAAACTTTCAGGAAGTGTTTTCAATATCCTGTTCAACCTAAATAAATTCATGGCATTTGAAACTCGTGATCCATTTCTCATCCGTCAGGTACATGATGAAATGATTTGATTTGTGTCCCTTTTGCCTGATTCAGTTAAAGAATTGTCTCAAGTATATGACTTGGCTTTTGCTGTTAACTGGTTCTTTGATGTTGTAATGTGCAGGAGCGCGAGAACCCAACTTTGACAGAGTGGGATCGCTTTGCACATAGAGAATATATCAGACTTTCAATGGAAGAAGATGTTGAAGATGCCTCCAATGGAAGTGCCGAAGTTTGGGATGAATCACTTGAGGCCCCCTTCTAAGTTTCAGTTAGGTAAGCTACTCCAGCTTAGAGTTGTGGCGGTTCCAATAGTATCTTTAAATTGAACGTGCCACTTGGGCAGACATTAAAAAAAATTCAAATTGTACATTTTCAAGAAATTAAGATGAGATTTCTTATTAAAGTTTTTTGAAATGGGAACGTTATGCATTGATTATTGTGTCTCCGTGGTGTGAAAGTGGAAGATTTGGAAACCATGACACTGGTTCAACTAGAATATTTTGTGGTAGAAGTCTTCGATAGTCATATGGTTTGGCCATGCCGTTTAGAATATAGAAGCGAAGGGTAAGAAGTAAGAACTAGTTGATCATGTTGGTGTTTGTGACCCGGTTTTCCAAGTTGAGCACAGAATAGTTGTACATGGTGTGCAAGGTGGTCATGTAAAGGTGTATAAGTTGCATTAAAAATTAAAATAAAGACGACTCCGTTTGTGCAACATAAAGGCTGTTGTCATGTGACCTTTAGGTCACAGGATTGAGTTAGGGATACAACCCCTGCACTAGGCCATTTGCATTTAGTGTTCGTGACTAGATTTGTCCGTGACTCAAAATGCTGTAGTTTGAAGTAGACGCTTAGTGCACAGATAATTGCTAGCCCCTTTCCATTTCTCACTCGATTGACTGCTAGAACTAGACTTATCTAACATCTGTCCTTCGTTTACAGGTATTGACTAAAAAAAGCTCTGAATTCTTCTTCTAAACTGGCCAACCGAGCTAAGAGACTCGACCTGCAGTTCTTCAATGGGACTGTGCATAATGCCTTACAGTATGAGAGGGAAATTCCGAGCTTGGCCATGTCCTATGTACTATTGATATATTCGCAGGAAAGAACTTTTCGGGGGCACTATTTGCATGGATTTACAGACAATTAGGAGATTTGTGATGGGAGAGCCATTTCATCGCGCCAAAGTTTGACCATACAAGGGCTATAACCGCTGAGAAGTGGTTATGGAAATCAGGTCAAGGTTAGATCAATCAGAACATTTAGTTCATTTTTTCTCGTTATCCGAATTTGTAATATCACTTATGTCAAGTCTTCTTTTACCCTCTTGTTTTCACCCTTGTGTTCGTTGTTGTTTTTATCGGTTTCTCTCAATTAAGTTATTGTGGGTTTTCTCTCCATCAAGTTTTCATCTGTTTTGAAATGATTTGCTTAGATTATTTTGATTGATTATCAAATGATTTGCTTAGTTTTAAACTCTCACATCCTTAGATCTTGACTTTTTAGCTGTTGTGTGTGTATAATTTGACTATTGATGCATTTAATTTGTTAGATTGGATAAAATAAATAAATTAAACAACGAAAAGTGGTTTTTATACTATCCTATTTCTACTGTAAAATTTAAATAAGGAGCTTGTTTTATATTATGATTGAGAAGTCACTACATCTAGTTTTAGCTTTGGACATTTTTTTATTCTAATCTGCAATAGAGTGAGTAAACAATCGTAATCAATATGGGCTTAAAAATAAAATATACAATAAGGTAAGTTATCTATCATAGTCAAGAAAGAAACTTAAATTTGAATTGTCAACCTTAATTTGTAAGAAAACATATTGTATCCTACTCAAAACATGGATGACAAAACTTATGTTAATGTGAGTTAAAAATATATTATTGATGCTACCTAAAAATTTGTATGTTAAAAGCTATCGTATTCTTGAAAGACTTGACTACCTCAGAACCTGAGAAAGTCAATCAATGAGTAACGCCCACGCCCCACGACTGAAATGTCCCCAAGATCACGTATCTTGTGCAACGAATTGCCTCTTGGCCGCCCTCCAAAGTTGTAACAGGACACTAATTGAAGCGATAGATGTTCCTACAAGCTTCATTCCTCCCACGATGCTAGAAGAGCACGTGAAAGTTCCAAAACTCATCAAGCACTCGTGAACGACGCGTTCGGGAGGTTAAAACCCAATCTCACAATAGGTCTTCAAGTATACACCTATATTTCCACCAACCAATCACGCACTGCCACATCACCAACTTGAATTGTAAGTATATATACACTAACATCTGTAAGAGCACAAAGATCTCATTTCTTACATTGATAAACATCTATATTCTTTTTCTCTTTATATTCATTTCTTATGAGGTGTTGTTTGAACCTTCAAGACTATAATTTAACAAATTACACACAATTTTCTTAACTTGTGAGCAAGAAGACAAGTGCCCTATCGTGCTAATTTGACTCCGATTCAAAGAGGTGCATCAACTAATTTCATTGTCGAGAAACACTCGAAAACCAATTATTCTAACCATAAACGGCTAATGAAAAATAACCTAAAAGCATATCATCTTTTCCCTCTTGGGGGTCAATCTCACGCTCAAATGTATATATCTTACCTTGGACCATATGAAAGATAACAATGACCAAGTGGCCGCAACGATATTTGCTACACTGACCTAATACATTCTTGTTGTGGGCACACCCACGACATTAGTCCCCACTGAAATAATTTTTCACCACCATCGTTCCCACGGATCTTGAGATGCTCTTCCCAAACCTCACTTACAATGAATTATTGCATTTCCGATTTATCGAACTATTTTTTATATGATATATAATTTTGTCTTTTAATTATCATGAAGCATATGTACTCATCGGTACTAAAACTATGAGATAAGACGCTGCTTTTTTCTCGTATTAATTTCAATTTTTAATAATAAATATAAAATAAAATAAAAAATTGTTTATTTTTCAACATTTATGAGCCTAATTTTTGTTTTAGCACATAAATTGAACATCTCATACGTTTACTAAGGTGCTTCATGAGCTATTTGGACTAAACAGGTAGCTATCAATATATGTTTGCTAGAAGATTCAAAGTGGTACGAATAGATTAAAATGGGTTTCCCTATCAGATGCTACGTTGAATCTTCTATGTTGTATCAAGAGAACTTAGGTAGACACCAGTTAGTACCACTTTGGATCATAAGCTAAACTATTTTAAACGGTATGAGTAATACTACGTTGTATCAAGAGAACATAGGTACACCAATCAAATGTTGTTTCATGAGGATTATAATCTTTGTATTTGTACGTGTTTTCAAATTGATGAACTACATTTCATCTATATCCATAATAAGTAAGCTCAATTCCTCGCCCCTTCATCCTCAGAGATCGAATTGACAAGCATATGTAACTTCATACTATTTACTACTATTCCATCTAACACCGAAATGTGGGCCACTAGCTAGACTCATAAGCCATAGAAGAACAAACGATCGAAATAGTTTCTTAACTATTCGATAAAATAGAGTGTTTTTTATCACCACTTCTCCGGTAAGCACTATCATACCTAAAAAGAATAGTCAGAATTTAATTCCCGCAAGTATTTGCTATATTCTATTAACTTGTGAGTTTCAAATCTTATTAAACGAAGAATGGATTATGAAAACGGCAAGCGTTACATTTATTTTCTTATTTATTGAGGTCATACTTGAGACCATGCTATGGGAAGAGAAAATAACTGTGTGGTGGCAACATGGTAATTATCTGAGAAAACCAAGGGCAATTAAATGCTGCAGAAATGGCCCCCAAGTGAAAAAGCAAAAGTGAAGAACTGAAAACACACAGACAGCGAAAGACAGAGAGAGAGAGAGAGAGATCTGAGTCGGGGAACGAGTCAGGACTGAGTCGAGTGCGTCCGTGTTGTGTCAGCATTTAATGGTGAACAAGTACGAGAGAAGATCCTGACTGTTCGATCCAATCTCTGCTTCCCGAACCAACCGTCCCGATTCATCCTCTTCCTCCTTTTTCTCTCTGATTTGCTCAAATCTATTGAGCTTCGCTTCCAGCTACCTGAGAGCCCTAATCGATCGCCTGCGATTTCGGATTCGCAAGTTTCGCTCTATCAGGTAACTTATTTCTCACCTAATTTTCTGTTTGGTTCCTCAGAAAATCGCTGCGTCGAGAGGAAATCGAAGTCTCGCTTTTCAATTTGAATCACTCGTTTTTTTTGTTGCTTTTTCCCCGTTTTTTGGGGGAAATGTGGAGTGTTTAATTGGTTTTTTATTGGAAGACAGTTGAGTTGATTTGAGTGCGTGTTTTGGTTCTATTGGGTCCGTGTGCTGGGAAAATCTCAGATTCTTATTGCTTTCTTCGGTTAATTTATGTGTGGTTCCCGTGATTCGTGAGGTGATATTGATTTTTGATTTGTTATTTGAGCTGATTTTCTTGTAAATTTATGCTTTTTTTTGTTTGTTTCCAGATTTGGGGTTTGTAGTATCTTTAGTAAGCGGTAGCGGAGCTCACAGTTGGGTTTGGGTTCTAGAAGTGGTTTTGCAGAGCTTGAATTGTACAGCTGATGTGCTTAAGTTGGAACAGCTTGAAGTTTAGATCCTAAAAGAGGGTTTTGATCAGAAGTTGAACTAATCATAGGGGTAGTAGAGGTTTTTAGGATCCTGATCTTGGTTGGCTGTTTTGTAGTTTGTAGAGTCCTAGACTTCACTTCTAGTTCGGGAATCTGAAATTGTGATTTGGTTTTAACGCATTTCTGCTCTATAGCTTGAGTTGTGTAAGAACATGGAATGAGCCCTTGAATAAAGAGTAGAGACCAAAAGAAAATATCCAATGGAAGATTTTTCCAAATATGCCCACAGTCCTGCACACTTGGCGGTTGCACGGCGTGATTATGTTGCCCTCAGGCGCATTGTCTCATCACTCCCTCCACTTGCCAAGGCTGGTGAGGTAAGCACGGAAGCTGAATCGGTTGCTGCTGAGGTTCAAGCTGATGCTGTTTCAGCTGTCATCGATCGTCGCGATGTTCCTGGTCGGGAGACTCCTCTGCACCTTGCAGTCCGGTTGTGTGACCAAACTTCTGCTGAAATTTTGATGGCAGCTGGTGCAGACTGGAGTCTTCAGAATGAAAATGGCTGGAGTGCTCTCCAAGAAGCAGTGTGCACCCGGGAAGAAGCTATAGCTATGATCATTGCACGGCACTACCAGCCACTTGCATGGGCCAAATGGTGCCGCAGGCTTCCCCGAATCGTTGCCTCAGCATCTCGAATTCGAGATTTTTACATGGAGATAACTTTTCATTTTGAAAGCTCCGTTATACCATTCATTGGACGGATAGCACCATCTGATACATACCGTATATGGAAGCGTGGTTCTAATCTTCGTGCTGACATGACACTTGCTGGGTTTGATGGCTTTCGTATCCAACGGTCTGATCAAACATTCCTCTTTCTTGGAGAGGGGCACAAATCAGAGGATGGTAATGTGTCTTTGGCACCTGGTTCTTTGATCGTTCTTGCTCACAAGGAGAAAGAAATCACAAATGCTTTGGAAGGTGCTGGCGCCCAACCAACTGAAGCTGAGGTTGCCCATGAAGTGACCTTGATGTCGCAGACCAATATGTATAGACCAGGAATTGATGTTACCCAGGCTGAGCTTGTTCCTCATTTAAATTGGAGGCGGCAAGAAAGAACCGAGATGGTTGGAAGTTGGAAGGCTAAGGTTTTTGACATGCTTCATGTAATGGTGAGTGTGAAATCGAGGCGGGTTCCGGGGGCCATGACTGATGAGGAACTTTTTGCAGTGGATGATGATGAAAAGGTGGTCAATGGCGGTGGAAATGATGAGTATGATGATGTATTGACTGCTGAGGAAAGGATGCAGTTAGATTCCGCGCTTCGAATGGGAAACTCAGATGGACATTGTGAGGAAGAGGAGCATGGGGTCCTTGACTACCAAGGCGGTTCCTATGAAAATTGCGAACCCAATGGTGTAAAGGAGAAGAAGGGTTGGTTTGGTTGGAACAAGAAAGGTTCAAAGAATGGTGGCGATGAATCAGATGATTCAAAGATTCTGAAGAAGTTTTCAAAGTTAGCCCCAGAAGGTAGCAATCATAAAACAGTTGATCAACAAAAACCATCATCTGAATTTCTCAAGGAGGATACTGGGGATGCTAAGAAGGGAAAAGATAAAAGCAGCAAGAAGAAAAAGAAAAAAGGGGTAACTACTGAGTCTAAGAATGAGAGTGAGTACAAAAAGGGCTTGAGACCTGTCTTGTGGTTGACACCAGATTTTCCTTTGAAAACAGAGGAGTTGTTGCCTTTACTTGACATCTTAGCAAATAAAGTAAAGGCCATTAGGAGACTCCGGGAACTTTTGACAACTAAGCTACCCAACGGCACATTTCCTGTCAAGGTAATTCATGTTATTTTTATTTACTGCTAATGTTGCCACCTTGTTGCGACTGATTTTATTTCATTTTGTTATGCTTGTAATTTACCAGCTTTACCGTCGACAAATAGTTAACTGTATGCTTTACATAAGTACAATCACTTGCTGTATTTGTTCGTTTTCCTTTTCGTCTGGGAGTCAGAAATAGACTAAAAAGAAAAAGAAAAAGAAAGGTTTTTTCTTAGCTTCCTTAGTTGAGGCTCATACAGGAACTGTTTCCATATAGGTAGGATGATCTATTTTTCTGAGAGTTGTACATACTTAAGAGGATTGGCTGGCCAATTGTTATGCAAAAGTCTCTTTGTAGTTTTGCTTATCTAACAGCATGTCACAGCAGTGTAGATTTGTATAGATATTGTGACGAGCCCTTCATGTGGACTTTAGTTCTCTTTGTATCTTTTTACTCCTTTTTCCAACTCTACCCTTTCTACCTCTCTAGCTGTGTGATATGACAACCAGCTTTTCTAGCAATAGATTAGAGGACAGACTTGCTATACAAATTAGTAGTTCATAATTATAATAGCATTTTGGCAATATGGTGAGTCATATACCATGAAAGATGGAATGCCTTTATTTGAACATTTTAGACATTTAAGTATGGGTTCGTGTATGAGAAGTGTTCAATAAAATGCTCATGTAATATTCATTTTTCTCTATTGTAGGTTGCCATCCCCATTGTCCCTACCATTCGAGTCCTAGTTACATTTACAAAATTTGAGGAGCTTCAGCCAATGGAGGAGTTCTCAACTCCTCTCTCCAGCCCTGCACATTTCCAAGACGCCAAGTCCAAGGATGAGGGTTCATCGTCATGGATCTCATGGATGCGAGGGAGTCGTGGTGGACAATCGAGTGACAGTGATAGTCACCGTTTCAAGGATGAAACTGACCCATTTCACATTCCATCCGACTACACCTGGATTGATGCCACTGAGAAGAAACGCCGCATGAAAGTGAAGAAAGCCAAGAGCAAAAAGCATAGGAAGCATGCGGCTAACAAAGGTGGGGATGGTGGACACGGGCATCAGGTGAGTGAGGACGTGGAATAATAATGACACGGTTTACATTTCCCTGTTGCGAGAAAAAAGAGAACGGTAAGGCTCATTTCCATGCACATCTGACCATTATTTTCCTTTCTATCAATGTTGCTGAGAAATTTTTTACAAGTTATTTGTTAGGCAATTGCTTGTTGATTAAGAAGAGCATTATCGTATTGTCTTGTGATATGAATTGGGAGACAAACATACTCTCGTTTTTTTTATTATTCAATAGCTTGTTTACATTTCGATTTTTCGTAGACACCAACCTTGTATCTAAGTTGTTGATTACCAAGTTTACATTTTTGTGATTTGTATTCACGTTATGATCTTTTTATCGAGAATGAGCTTCCAGACTTGTAGAATGACTAGTGACTATTTTATTGGATAAGTTGTAAAAACAATTGTTCTATTGTGAAAACACCACCACTGTGTGGTGTTCTTGAGCACCAAAAGCAACCATTACATATCTGACACTGCTGTGGTGGTTTTGTTTTGCATTTAAGTTACTGATGCTCCCATTTTTTAATATTTTACATTATGGATTTCCATTTCCGACCTAACTGGCTAATTTTCAGCATCATCTGCTTATGTTTTGTGCTTTTGTTCATGCTATTTAACTATTTCAATTCAGAGAAAGATTGACATGTTTATGGATGATGGTCATATATTATACTTCCTCCGTCTCAAAATGAGTGTCTTGTTTCTATTTTTTTG
>JAYMTH010000317.1:0-22969 GCA_036897465.1 Pelargonium australe
ATCCGAATACTTCGCGATCGTAAAACACTTCTTAAGTCATGAATAAGGTATCAAGCTTTTGATTGAAAAATCCAAAAGGTAGTATAAAAGCCCTTACAGAAAAAAGAAAGTCTTCCCTTTTTTTAGTCGGACCTCTTTTTACGAGTAGTACTTGCAAAAAGTAATTCCTTTTTTTTTTATTTTTGCTTTATCACAGAGTTTATGCTAACTATTTAGTTAGACTGGCAGAATTTCAACTTCTAATTACTTAGCGATAGCTTTTTTTTTTTAAGTTATTATACGAAAAAGATAACTTTTAAAAAAGGATACGCATGTAACTGATCAAGCTCTTTACACCCGGGTTCTATAAGGAGCCACGCTCATAAATAGGATTTCACTGATTGAATGTCACTTCCTTAGCTTTCTTGGTATTCCACTCTTATTGAACCAAACAAGAATATTATAGATATTTCTTAATTACTCCTTGCTGAAAAAGTAACTGACAAGTTATGAGAAGAGTAACAGATTATCAATTCAAGACTTTTTGACACCCTTCCCTATTCCAAGATTGCCTTACTTTGTCTATAATTGAATTTTGTATTCCGGATGCTAGTAACAAACGACAATTGTATAAAATTTGCATCTACATAAGTAAGAAATAAGAAAGAGAACCCATATAGGAGCTAAATTACTTAAAATTTATTGCAGATGAATTCAAGTAGTAGAGCATCCCGACAAAGTCTCTAATTCGTTGGTTCAAAATGCTGGGATTAGTAAGATTTGTTTAGTCGCCTTCACCAACTCTTGGCTATCAAATAGAAGTCAGATTAAAAAAAAAATTTAAATAAAATTCATTTAAAAAACTGAGACTTTATATATCTTTCTTTAGAGTTAAGAATGCTATGAGCACTGCAGGGAGTTGGACTGGTTTACTTCGAATTACATCGGCAAATAAGTAAAGAGCCACAAAAGAAAGAGTATTCCTTCTAAAGGTTTGAGCCTGCCCATCTTAAAGTTTTCAGCAGAAATAAAGACCTCTTAGGAAGTCTAGTATATAAAGAAAATGAATTATATTCAAACCTGTGACCTGCACTTTAAGAACCGAATGCATTACCAAATAGCTTTAGTTCAATAAATATAACTGCTCACTTTACTATAACCAGGACTATAACTAGAATATACAGGATGAGCTAAATCTAATATTTATCTAAGTGATAAAAAAAATTACTTTACACTTTTGCCTTCCTCCTGACTTCGTTCAGAGCTATAACTAACCCTTTTTTCTTATAAGTCGACAGGGATATTTTTGCATTACTCCCAATTGAAGATACTTACTTTTTAGATACTAGGACTAGCAACAGTAGTTTTCTCTATACCTTAACAAGTAAATTAGGGGCTTTCCCTCTAGAATAGACTTCTCAATAATTCCTAAATTCCTTTAGTAAGTATTTCTTGAATCTGATATTTGATCTCGTTTAGTTAAGAGATTTCCCGGAGCTTTTTTTGAAGAAAGAAGTTCTACCAGGTTCGGATATAGTAAATTAACTAAGGCTCTACTCGCGTCCCCTTTTTGTTTGATAGGCGTTTTAGTTTCGAATAGTATAGCGTATAACGACGGTAATTGCTATAAAGAATTATGTACTTAAAAAGTTTTTCATTTGTAAGATTTACTAAACAACGGGTTGTCGGTAAAATACGACAGATTTAAGGCAAAGCAAGTTATATCGAATTCTAAATCTCAGTGTCAAAATTAGTACAAAGGAAAAGCACTCTTGTATACTCATTTTTTTATACCTCAAAGCACTTGCTTACAGTCCCTTAAAAAAAGAGATATCCTCTTTACTCCTTAACTAACCTTACTTTTACTAACAATACCAAGTAAAAGAATAGGGCTTTTGCATCTCCCTTTATAGGTCTGTTAACAAAGAACTAAGTCTGGTACTGAAAAGTACATAAGCAATCCAAAAAGCTGGAATATTGAAGAGAAAAACAGGTAAACTCTTTACGAACCTTGGTGAACCGGTATATTCCTTATAGGTTTTTACTTATTTTTATTTTATAAATAATATCCAGAAAATGCATGCACGACTTCCTTCAACAAAGCGTACTTTTACGTAGAACTAAAATATTGTATTAAAAAGGTTACATTAATACAAAAAGGGTTGCGTGCAGCTACTTTATATGATATGACAAGGGTCCCAAAAGTTAGGAGGGTGCTTGATAAAATAGATACAAGGTTCTTACAAACAAATAATTACTAACATCTACTTTTTTAAGCTAAAGCTTGTTGCCTTTACATTTACCGCGGGCATTTCATTCTTAGTGTATTTTTTAGGGTATATCAAATATATAAATTGAAAGAACTCCGAGATTTTAGACCCATTTATTAAACTATTCCTCGATTAAGGTTCATTCAAAAAAGCAGCTAAAAGTAAAAAAAAAAAGTGATATAATTCTTTAGCTATTTAGCACAGAATACAAAGTCAATTCATAGTTTTTAGATTTTCCTCCCTTGGATAGAGAAGGGAAATCCGCTCCATCGGTATTAAACTCTATTTTTTTACCAATTATATATATCAATTAGAGCCCAAAGTCTCGGGAAAAATTCCTTCGCGTCACCACATTTAAGAGTTCTTTTAGGTATAATGTGCTTATGTATAGTTAGTTTAATTTAATACTGGGTTTTTGAAGATTTAGGATACATATGGATAGAGTATACAATTTTATGGGATATACAGGATACTCTGTACCTAATTCTGGGTATTAAATCTAGGTTTGGTCGCTGGTAAAGGAACTCATTAGACTTCTAAATTACAAATTTATAGAATACTTTTCACACAGGATATAACAAGATATGAAAGTGGGCCCTCGTAAACTCTGGAGTTCTGTAGTCTATCGGCTCTACATTCAAAGATTTCTTTTGGTCGTTAAATAATCAAAATTTGGTAAGTATTGTATAAAGTACAAAGTTTAAGATAAAAAGTGAATAGGCTCGCCCCTTTCTTTACTAAAGAACTAAAGAGGGTTTTGCCTGCCTAGAGCAGCATATACAAAGAGAAAAATGTCTGGTTAAAAAAATACAATTAATAATAATTATTTGAGATGGAAGAAACTTAATTCATTACGAAACGAACCCGCCCACTCGAACCGGCGCATCCAAGTTTTACTTATAACTTACCGATTTCGGCAGGCCCGATTCTAACAAATGTGATGCCTTCAATATTAATTAGGTCTATCTTTATTTCAATTCCGCGGCTTAACGATTCTTTAGAAAATCTTAGAAGTGTTGTGTACAACTTTATAATTTAACTAGGCTTAACTGTGCTGTGGTAGAGCCCGTCGTAGCTAAGGAAACCTAGTTTGACATTCCTTTTTTATTCTTCGATCCCGCCCAGTTAAACCAATGAAAAAGGGTAAGCTTGGACCTTTTTATATCATTGCTAGAGTTGTTTTTCGCTACTAATTATACACGAATTCCAACTCTAGAAGGAGCCCCTTTTGTTACTGTGCCCATCCGAGGTTATGTCATTTCCTTTCTATCTAATACTCTTTTTCTTAAACAGCAAAGTTATAACAAAAGTTAGATACTACTTAATTTATACTGCTTTATTGTTTAGTTCCATCTGTTTAGTCTTCACCCCGCATTTCTTTCTTGCAACTCACAAATGTATTCATTATAAGCCAAACAAAAGATAGGTTATAATTCCCTAAAAAGGTAAAGAAAGGGCCAAAATGGGGCATGGATCCAGGATGTGTTTAGCTTTTATCCTATGTAGGATCCTTACTCGCATTAATAAATTCTTCTAGGAAATTCTCATTAGGTTTATACTCCGTTGAAGAGAGGAATCGCGTACCCCGTTTTGATTTAATTCCTATTAATCGAAGGTTTAATAAAATTCTTGTTGATTAGGCTTTCTTCTGTTCAGTCAGGGTATTCCGTATAAACATGGAAAAGTATATAACATTTTGACTAAACCTGGGCAGGATCGAGATCTGACTACACTTATTTAGGGGTAACTTGTGGAGCTTAACATGCACAGTTATACAAAATGGATTCTATTTATAGCAAACAGTTTTAGAATTTTCGTAACTAGATTATCTTAACCTCTAAAATGAAGTCTCCCTCATAAATTGTAAATGTATTGCTGCTCGTGGGACTTACTTTAAAATTCTCGAAGTTTTACTTTACTTACACCTTTTATGCCTTTATAACATCCCTGTTTGTTAGAGCTCCTGAACTGTCCAGAACTTGTCTTTTTAGGTTCTTATATACAGAGGTATAAAGCACTAATCTGATCACCTACTGCTAATTAATTCTTTATTTTTCAAAAAAAAAAAGCAGTATCAAGGGCCTAGCAATAAAAAGGAAGCCGTATTACAAACGGATGGGTAGTTTTTTCCTAACAAAGTCCAAAGACGGAGTTCTTTATATAACACGAGAGTAGAACTGTCTTACATGTATTTCTAAGCAAACTTTTTGTAGGGGTGCTTCTAATCTTGGTAGATAGAGTGGAGTTCCTCGCATATTAAAGCGTAAGCTTATTTTCAATATCATATGTTATGCTTCTATATAGGCCAGTGCCCTTAATCTAGAAGGGGTCTATTAAACAAGTATTAATATCACGTAACTTACTTAGCTTAGCCATCAACCAATACCTTTGCTCTTTATTTATCAGGTCTCTTTCTCTGCTTAGTTATTTTTAGTCTTTTCTTTTTTTGTGCTCGCACATATCATATAAGGAGGTGCCTATAAACCAGCTTTTTTATATTTCTAATTCACAGATTGTAAAGGGGGTACTTTCAATCCAGAAAGAAGGAAGAGAGATACAAACTTTCACATTAAAACCACCTTGTAGTACGTATAAGGATATCCACACCCGGCTTTACTTCCGTATGAATACGAGTTATACTATATAGGGAATATACCCACATTCTTTTTTGTTAAAGTATATTTTTTAAAAAGTTCAGTAAGCTGGGACAAAGTACTTCTACTTCTTGTAGTTAAAGGTTTAATATATTAGGAATCCGCTAAGCGCATACTTAGACTCTTGCTAGGCACATCAATAAAACGATCGAGCATACGCGCTATTCAACAGCAGACTTATACGGGTTAGTACAGCGATAAAAAGCGTTTATTAATGGAGATCGATACATGTTCATTGTATACAAAAGAGTTATATATGTGGGACAGCGTACACTAGTAGTAATATTGATAAGAAAAACACAGGAAACAGGAAAGAAGAATTATTTCAGGAAGCTAGGAGAGATCTCGGGAAATAGGGTTACGGCTAAATATCTCTGCAAGTTTTAATAAGTGTATACATCTCCTAACAAAGAAAATTCGAAAAGCACTTTGCTATGGCTAAACTGTTTTCTACGAGTAGAATTCTTAATCTATTAGTTTGGTTATGCGTATAATATAAGGGCGCTTACTTGCCTACGTAGTGAATAAAGACATGTGTAATTCGAATACATATATAATAAAATCCTTTTCAAGAATCCAATCCCCGTTCTCGATTCCTTTTCATTTCAGCGATGCGTATTTTTGGGATAAGTTACAATTAAAGGACAAACAAATGGTATTTACATAGTACTGGTTTAAAAAGGACTTCTAAAGTAGAACAAGTTAGGAAATGTATCAGTAAAAAACTAGAATCCTGTCGGCTTTTCTTTTCACTTACTAAATAGGAATTAAATCCTATAAAGGGGAACCCGTATTTCAAGTATAGAGTACCTTTTTTACTAGTGGTATGGGGTCTCTTCCATGAAATACACTTTTACAGGACTTAGTTAACGAATAAACCTGTAACAAGTCCCTTTCTAAAACTAAAAAATAACTTGAAGAAATCGAGATAAAACAGGGTTTTACTTATCTTTCTATCCAGAATTTGACAGGATTTATAAGGAATTTGTGGATAGAACAAACTATTATATATACAAGTATACACCAGGGTACCCCCTTATTTATTCTACTAATTCTAATCGGGGTAACAGCGGTACGACTAACTCATTTAATGAAGAGGGGTTCCCCTATTGTGCTCTTTCAACCGAGCAAATCTACTCAAAAGGACTCTCAAGAGTAAGACAAAACAAAAAAAGGAAAAAGTACCCGGAGTCAATAAGCAATAAGCTCCGTTTTATAGTTAACACCCGCCGAATCCTCTCTTAGGTTACAAATTCTCGATTACTAGTTGTTATTACTTACATTATTTATTAGAGACTCGTTTTTTAGTACTTTTATTAGATTCACAGCATTGTTGCTTTTAAATTATACAATTTAGAAGTTTTATGGGTAACAAGAAAATTGATTATTAGAACGCACACTCGACTATGTCAATAAAAAGTCAGGGTAGGTTATCAAAATAGTAAAAGCGGGGCATATATAGACGACAGCTAGACAGCCATATCTACTTCTAATAGAATAGAAAGAAACATCATGTATAGTTTGACATATATAGATAGCAGAGGAATCGCCGGTATAAGGTATTGGTTTGCTAAATCAACATATGAGGACAAAAAGCTTTTTGTTTAAGAAGTTCGAGCAACCAGCCTTGTACTGTAATCCGGGGGTTCAAAGCCTAACTTTCTACGGCTCCTTTCATAGAGCTAGGCCATCGGGGATATTCCGTGTTAATCTAATAAAGAGGATCCTATCAGTGATAGCTGTTTATATAAAAAGAGATTTGAATTACTTGGGTTTCTCAAGCTTTCTCATCGTATAAATTCTTGAACTATACAAAAAGTAACTCTAGCTATAGAGGATCTGGTAGTTTTTTGTTTGGCTGGGGATTATTTGAAGAGACCCGCAGTTCAAGATTGCTAGCAAGGCGGGGCTTCTTAAGGTTTTTAAAGTACGGGCAAAGCTTCCTTAAATTTATAGATTTGTTGATTTGATTTACCGACGAAAGTACACCCTTATATTAGTTGCTTTACAACCTACACCATATGTCATTTCATTTAAAAGTATAAGTAAAAAGGGTCCCCTTTTAATAAATTTCCGAGAAAAGAATCCGCATTCCTTTAGCATCATAACTTAAAATTCAGTTTATAACAAAAAGGCGGGAACATACCTAGTAAGTAGGGCTTTAATTCTTGTCTCTCGCTTATAGTAATAACTTGACAATAAAAGGTATTCCTCCAAGATAAATAGGAGGTAACTAAACACAAACTAAAATATTCATATCTCAATTGTATATATAAATTCCAATAAGGGACGCTCCGGGCTTTATGACGAAGAATTGTACATACTATATCCATATTCAAATTTAGGATTGTTTTATCTTTTGAGGTTTGCCAGGTTGACGAGTTTGGGATACTATATAAATCGAATTTGAACGGAAGTCTAGAAATACCTGCTTATATGGACTCTCCTCAGTTAGGTAAAAAGCTTCTTATTTTTTTATTTGTAGTCTAAGGTTTCAAAATTAAATTACTACTTGTTATGCCTTACCACACTTAGCAAGCACTTTTCTTTCCCAGGGTTTCACAGAAACTAGTAATAATAACTTGATTTCTATTACATATACTACTAGAAATGCTAACTGAAGTTAAGTCTATTTTGATAATAGTAATAAGTAAATAACATACGAGGGGCTTAGGAACACCCCAAATAAGAAATATAGCGAATCATTTTCTTCTAGTACTTTCTATACTCTAGCCTGGGATCCTATAAGCTATAAATCCACTTTATTTTTCCATTTCCTGTCTAACTAAAACATACCCCGATTTAAACTAGACCCCTAAATACATAAATTCAAAAACTAAGTTAACGATCGGGTAATTTTGGTATGCTCTAATTTAGTTTTCTAAAGAAGTTTGGTGATAAAAGTTAAAGGGTTCTTGTGTAAATCGAGTAGTATCTAAGGGGTTTTGGGGTTCATTTGGAGGAGTACATCCCTTTAACTTAAGTATTTCTATAGATACAACAGCTAGCGCAAGCATGACTTGGAACAAGTTCAGTTCATTACAAGCATCTCGTTGAATATTAAACCAAAAAGTTATACTGAGGTTAGAAATACATAAATGTCCTAAATACAACATTACGAAAGCCTATGTTAAATAAGAGGGCACGCCATGTATAGTAATGTCTAGTTCGTTTCTTCCTAGCAGGATCTCCCCGGTTTATTACACAGTAAGAAAACTTTTGTCTCCACTATATATACCAGTGACTTAGCTGCGCGAATGCTCGTAGGTTAGCCAAGTAAGTACTCAGCGATTCGAACAAGATGAAGAGGGTGGATAATATTTATTTAGTAACTGGCAGTCTTACTTTTATAAATAAAACGCCTATTCAGTACCAAGATCAGGGATGAATACATACAAGATAGAGTTATTTAGGGGACATTGGATATCCGGATATATCCCTCATTCCAAGAGTATTAGTTCAGGAAGTTCCTAAAATTTTATTCGTCGCTAGCATAATTGAATTTTTCTGAGTGCTCACATAGCAGGACTCTTATTAAGAGTAGTACTAATTTAGGATACTGCATCCCAAAAAGGATGTCATTAGTATATAATTACATAAAGGAAAACTCACTTCGCTTCTTTGGCAGCAAGCTCCTGTTTCTGTTATTACTTATAGAAATATATATAGTAGAACAACAAACAATAGAAAACTTTCTATATAGAATAAAAAGTAAGACACTGTTAAAATGGAAATCAGTTAGTTTACGCTTTTCCAGCTTTCCTTTTTGTTTATTTCTTTACATTGGAAATTTATGGACCTTCCTCTGAAAATCCTGATAAAGCCCTGCTAGTTATACAAGCACTTATAAAATTTTTACTCTAACTGGTCTAAAAGAAAGTCTTATAGCCCTAAGAAGTAGGAATAGTAATTAAAAACTTACTGCCGATTTTAAGCACCCAACCTTATATTCTTCAAGACATACATGTAGCGGAATACCTACTAATATTCATTGCTCCAGCAGAACTGCAACTGGGAGCTAGATCGAAGCTAGTAAGGTGATAACAAAACCTTTTCACACAGGCGACACTCTTTATAGAACGTTTAAAAACTAAGGGAATTCTTTTAGCGAACCCTTGACTTGAAAGGGTAAAAATTCTTTATCTTATTTCATCGACAAGAAGCTAAGATTGCACTTACTCTAATATGGAAGACTTCCCACGCCTTCCCTTAAAATGCCAATAAAAAAAAGAGGGGATTTGATATCTGAAGGACATACCAAAGTGTAACAACTAGGCTTTATGTACTGCGTATTCCATATGTCGCACCGACCACACTCATACCTCTAGGTGTAAATTTTCATCTCAAAAGGACTCCTCTTTCTGTCCATATTACAGGGTTTCTGGATATAGTACTCAACTGCTTTGGCAGGAACTTAGCCCGATTCTAGAGAACCCCCTGCACTTTAATTTAACTTGAAACGGACCCATATTTATAAAGTTAAGTTACAATCGTAAGTATGGAAAGTCTGTAGTTATTTAATAAGTGCAGTAACTATAAAAGCATTTCCTGGCTAAACATTCAAAAACAGAAAACCTATAGTATCGAAGGTTTTGTAAATGCGAGGTATTTCGACTAAACGGTTTGCCTACTGAAACGCGAAATGTTCTTAGTATTTCACTACAAAAACTAAAAAAAAAGTGGTGCTTTTATGTGCTTCCTTGATAAATGCCTTAAATCCTAAAAGCATAAACAAAAATTCCAGCCAAAACAAAACACGTGTAGGAGTGAAGTAATATTTAGAAGATTTTCTGCGAATACTCACTTTGGACTGAAATTCTATGCATGTACTAAGGCCTTAAAGGACCTGAAAAGAGTTTGTCTTAAATTGAGAATTTTATTTGAAATTGAGACCCAATACTTAAGGATCCTACCCGACTCCATCCATGTAATAAAAAAGGGAATGCCTTGAAAATTAAGGGTGGAGAGAACAAAGAGATAGCCGTTTGTAAAAATTCCGTGTTTGTTTATAGGTCAAGATTAAAATCCGTCAGACAAAAGGTTAGTTAAGACTAATAGACGGGGGTACTAGAACTTTTTATTATTAAAAAAAGAAAACTGAATTAGATTTAATAAGCGTTGTCTGCGAGATATAAATTTTGTATCATAATTCGCTAAAAGAAAGGGGTTAGGAATATCTTATAAAGGACCCCTGGTAACCTAGGAAAGCACCGTCGAGCGAGATCCCCATCTTAGAGAGCTCCCCTTTTTTAAATGTAAGCAGTAACACGAGTAAAGTAACTCAAGCTTAGAATTCTCTAACTTGAAAGTAAGAACTATAAGACTACCTGATAAGGATTATAAAGGCTACCGAATAACGAATCTGTTGTGTAGTAAATTTTATTACTATATTATTTATTATCTAACCGATAAATGCCTTACCAATTTGAATAAACGAGCTTTTTCCTTTAAGTACTTTGTTTCAGGTAAAGGCAAGCTAGAGCTATAAAGAAAAACCTCTTGCTGCGTTAGAGTTTTGAAGGATTAGGGAATTTTTTAATTAGTGCTTACTGAACAAGGTGTTATAGACTCGGTAACTAAGCCGGGACTTCGAAAATCTTTTTGGAGAAGTTAGACTTTTGTAAGAGTTATTTAGCTTAGAGTATTCAAGAGTATCTCAATCGAGTCTTTATCTACGTGATTGCAAAGACCAACTCCTACTTTCTTTCCTCTATCTTAATACCTAGACCTTCTTTCTTAGAGTAGCTACAGAAGAGGGAATACCGGGGAATTTAGGAGTTAAACAAGTAAGTAAAGTCTCGTAAGAGTATGACAGGAATGTTTATCTTGTCTGAACGAAGATAGGAGGATTGTAAGAGCTCTGAAGGAACTGAAGTAAATTAAAGTGAAAGTTTTAGTTGTTGGTTATAATGTAAGTCGGTGTATATTATAATACTATACTTAATCTTCCTCAGGTACCCTCGGGCGGTAACGGGGGGACGTACTCATTATCCTCTAAAGTTTGTATCCTCTTGATAAGAACAAAGAACAGGAGGAATTATCCGTATCCTATATACCTAAATTAACTACCAATCCCTTTAGTAAAAATAAATAGTAATCTAATACTCCTTACCAGAAGAGAAAAGGTATAATAACTACTTGCCATAAGAAGATAAGTACAGGCTGGAACAATAAGCCCCACAAGAGTCAGGTATAGCCCGGGGGAATCCTGGTAACATTAAAGCTGCAGACAGCTAGAACAAGTAAAGGTTATAAGAAAAGGGGCCGGTATCAAGACTAAGCTACCAAGGCTCATTAGAAAGAAGTAAGAAGAGGTACTAATCTTATTAACAACTATCTAATGAAGAACACTACTATCTATTAAACTCTATTCCATTACTATCTTATACAAAGATATCGGAATAACCAGCTTGTAAATACCTAGAGTTGTTATTTAGAAACGAATTGACTCGCTTAAGGAATTTTAGGAGCTTAGAAGACAAAACCTAGTGAGTAGAGAGTAGAACTAGTAGCCAGTAGGATGACTTCAAACGCACAAGTGATTATAGGCCAAGAAGAATACTCAGAAAGCCTTGGAAAAAAGTACTGAGAATGTAACGATTCCAAAGAAGAGGTAAACCCAATGGAATTCCACTAGTTAGACCTTGTTTTTAGCTGGTCCGTTTATTTGAGTTAGAGACAGCACTAATACAGAGAGACAAGATCCCACGAATAAAGACACTTGACACAGGATCCTTGTAAGTAACCTAGAACTAGATTCATTGTCTGGACTACCGCGCCTATTTTGATTATGGACTCTTTCCTACTAAACTCTAATTATGAATTAATAGTAAGGGGCCCTTGAATGGAATATATTTCTAGTATCTGATTTCTACTTTACATAAGGAGTGGTTCTATATATCACATACTTTTTTTATGCACTGTTAAAAAGGGCTTTGTTTGCTTTTTTCACTTCTCTTGGATCTCATTTAGTTTATTAGATCTACTTTCATAGAGTTTGAGATTTCTCATTATCATAAATAACCCTCAATTATAGTTACGAAATAGGAGGTATTAAGTCCATAAATTAGAGAGAATTTTTCATATATGATTAGGTCTCTGTTAAAATCTACAACTCCCTATAAAATATAGTAAACAGATATCCAGTTGAGTAGTAATATATATCTTGACGGGCTTAGTTGAGCTTTTTGGACTATTCCCTATTCTACATCTAAAGCTTAGCTTTTCTTTTTGTGTTGTGAAACGCTTGCTTCAATTCCTTGGTTTTAGAAAGTATGGAACTAATGCTATGTCCAGTATAATATAGACTGATATAGAACTTTTTTCTCCCTTGTATATTCCTACTAAAGATGTTTTTTCTCAAAAAGTATACCTCAAATATGGGCTTAACTATTAATAGGTCCATATGATCAACTGAAGATTGGGACTGATTCCAGGCGTAAAACTTATTAAGGGGCTCTTTCTCTATATAGGATAAAAGGGTCTTTTTTGTATAATAAACAGATATAAATTCAGGTTTATTTTTTTTTTATTTGTCAAACTAAAGTAAAATTCACTTTTGGACTAGCTACAAGAATGTAAACTCAGTATTGGCACCTGAGCCACCGTTTATAGAAATGCCCTGTCAACTTCTTATTCTTGATACTCGCGAAATCAAAAAGCTACCCTCGAGTTTCTTAGAGTACTCGTTTTTCCTATACTTTTGGCACATCTTCCAGGTTTCGCAATTTGTAATGTAAAGTACTGAATAAAAAGATTACTAGTATCTCTTGTATATAAATCCCTAATTACATACGAGTTTTATTTACTTACTTATTGATACAAAAAAGCTCTCACTTTAATTAGAATCAACTTATCTTATACAGATAATTTCTTTCTTGTTATAATTGTTATTCCTTTATCCTACTTCCTTCGCTTATAAGGTCATGGGAACACTAGATGGATTAGCCCCTCCATATTTCATATTTTAACTAGTACGGGCCTCGCGGAGCATAACAAGAACTTCCTGAGATTTAGGCTAAGTACTAATACACTTAGCTTTTGGTTTGTTCCTTTTCTTTTACCCTCATACCGAGGATACCCGGATAGACCCGCCTTAGTATATAATACAGAACTTCTTTTATACCCGAGGGAGTTAATTTACAATTGTAAACCAAGTTATGAAATTCTCTTTATTAAAAAACCACCGGGTGTTATTTACAGTCAGCAAGAAGATAGTTACACGTTAAACTCCGAATAGCTCAACAATGTTCAGGACTCCCTTGGGGATATCTTTCTAGTACCCTTAATTATATAAGTACCCTTACTTGAATCTAAAGAAAATCTAGTATTTTTATAACTAGTGGCTCTGTTTGCAATTGAAAAAGCCCTTATTGGGATTATACTCTTTAAAAGTGGGTGCCTTTTTACCTTTCAGAATTTTCCTAACGTTTTTGGATTCCCGCGCCGGTTTGCCTTTTTTAAGGTTTACTAAATTGAGTTAACGAATTAGTAGAGTATCTCGATAGGTATCTAGTTGTAAGTTAACTCACCTAAAAGCATTACTAGATATACAGTAGGAAAAAGGAGCTCTGAATTCTTTTACGAGAGTATGAACTAAAACATACAATTATACAAACTATTTAATTTAGTAGGCAGTCAAAAGGTTTTAATAATAAAGTTTTTCACTTTCAAGGGTTCGGCAAAAGGCAGCCTGTTATTTAAGGACTTGTTTCAGACTTATACCTTTACAAGAATTTATCTCAGCGCAAGGGTAAAGTACATATTCTGGGGAAGTAGCCTTGTTCCATAGTTCGACAACTAAGTACTAGTCCTTACTTGACGTTACGTAGCTACTTATTTATAAAAACACTTTGGATCTTACTATAAGATATTTTCTGATGTATTTAAATTCCAGGGTTTATACTAAGATATATGAATTAAAAATATTAAGAATAAGTGCATTACCGACTGTTGAGCTTGCATGCGCCCTCCTTAAAACTATCCCTTTTTTGCCATACTTGATTTTAGATACTTTTCTTGATTTACTCATTATTGATTAGTGCGTACTCAGTAAATTTAAATTACCAATTTACTAGATTAAGATGTTACCAAATTTAGAATCTTTATTTTTCTCCTATCTACAACTTCATTAAAGGTCAGAATAAACTCAAGAATTGGCTTACACAAACTTCTTTCCTTAAAAAAGCCAAGCTATCCGAGAAGAATTGCAAAAAAGATATTCCAGGAATCCCACTATTTCGCAGTTAGAGTCAGTATACGATTTCCGGCTGAATTTAAGGCCTTAGTTGCGCGCGTATAAACTCGAATTTCAAGTTAAAGGTGTCCGATTCCAGTGAGTACCTTTCGTATATACAACTCAATGAATTACAAATTAAATGTCAGTAATATGAATTCCAACTAGAATACGTTTAACAAGTCCGGGAGATATTCCTTATCCTTAATTAACAAAACTACGGATTTCGAGATTATTATATATCTAAACTTTTTGATTGATAAGGGTTTATCCATAGCGAATAGAGATGCCAAATAAACTCCTTAACAAGTTTAAACCTTACCTAACTCCGAGAATGTTAAAAGAGGTTTTCCAAGGTACATTTAAACTCAAACTCTCAATACATAAGTACAAATCCGATAAGAAACCCCGATTTATACTAGGTTCTAGGGCACGCATTTTTAGGCTCAGGTCAATTTAGGGCTGAATATACATCAGCGATAACATTTGTCTAAAACTTTGTCTAAGTAAACCGGTTTGTTTGGTATTATACTTAGTTAAATACTTAAAAGTGTATATAGGAAGAATACTGCTCCACCTTAATTTATAGGTGTTTTCTTTAAGATTAAGGGTTGCTGTTAAACTAAAAGATACAAGCTCTTTAGGGTATAGGATCCATCAATATGATATAATATTAATTCGTTTATGTCTTAACTTCCCAAAGTAAATAATCAATATCTTTACAATTTGTTGCTGTAATGTAACCTATAAAACTCCTTGTCGTCATGTACCGGGAAAGCCCAAGCTTGGCTATATCTTATATCTTTTGAACTTTTTAAATAATTGAATATTTTATACCCAAGAGTAACTGACAGCGAAATGTTTTTCTTAAGGTTTTCATAGAAAGGAGCCGGCTTAGATGGAATTTTCTCCTATTCCTATGCGGCAATGAGTTTGAGACAAAGTAGAGCTCTAGGATCTTTTTAGTCTTAGGCCTAAGAAGTTAAGGCTCCAGGGAAGTTTGTATGATACGACCAGCATATTTCCCAACTGGGTTGACTAGTACAAAGAGTTAAATAAGCGGGAAAGCCGTAGAGGGGGGTGCTTGTATTTGAGACACTGTGATTTTCTATCTCAAATAAAGAGGACAAAACATATCAAAAAGATTAGTTACTTCGACTGAGAACGCATACTTTTTTGGGCTTTTATAAGAAACGAATTTATTACAAGCGGACTCCCAGGCCTGTTTTTGGGAAATCTTCAGGTTGGGAGTTCCATATAGAAAAAGGATTTAGAGACAACTGTTAGGTTATTAAAAAGAGTCGGCATTGGATAACATGCTTACAAATATAAAAATCAGAGCCAGTACTCTATTTACTCTATAGGGTACACCTTTACAACCTTCGATATTTTTTAATAAGTGCAGGTAATTTACCTGAGAAAAATAAGTGGATCAAAAGTCGTACAGCAGCTATATGTTAATAAAAGAGGGCCGGTTCGATATGTTGTATCAACAGCGGGGTTTCCAGTTGTGAAAGTACTTTATTTAGAATAAATGTTTAAAATCTTGTAATCAGGGCTATAGCTTCCTCTTTATAAATGCTAGATACAACTAAGTAGTGATGTTTTTAGCAGCTTTTCCCGCAAATGAAACTAACTTAAAATAGGAATCCATAAGGAATATTCGCTGTCTTCTTAGTTCCTTAAAAAGGAGTTTCTAACAAAAAGGTGTTGTGTAGTATACTAAGCCTACTGTATGACATTTAGGTCCTGGATTTGATGCTCCAAAAAAGGGGTAGACAGCTAAAACAAACTAGATTTGTTGGTAGGGGTACCTTCAATATGAGTGTTGATCAAAAGGGAATCCTCTCTTATCTTCAAAAAACATTCTTAACAAAGCCTAATTACTTTTGCACGCATATTACCTCCCGTTGGGAATAGCCAAACTTAATGTAAGTTCCTCAAACAAGACTAGGCAGGGCAGCTTAACTATCAAGTCTTTCTAAAGTAATTGTATTAAGCCCCGTTATAAAGTTTCAAATAATCGCTGTAGAGAAGTCCGGTATAAAAACTCCAAGTTCCTTTTTATATAAATTTTTTTATTAGCTAACTTTATTTAGTCCTTTGTTAGTTTAAAATCTCCTTATCCTTACCCAGTTTCACGAAATCCTTGGAAAGGGTTTTCCCTCAAATAAATAGACAACCAAGACCCGTCCGCGTTTTATATAATACACCGCACAGTTTTTATAGAGCTGCGTAATTCCCTACTGAATTTCTTAGTTTTCGGGCTATTAAAGCTATTAAAAATATTAACAAGAAAGTGATTGTTATAAGACGACGGAGTTCCAATTAGGGCCTTAGACTATGCCATTCAGAAAGAGTCTGGCAGCTGAACAGGAATCCTAAAAAAAGGATCCTTTTACTCTCAAAAAGGGTATCTCAAGACACAAGGGTAAAGGTAACAAAAGAAGTTATATAATCTAAGGACCCTCCGTACAGGCATAACATAAATTAATTATTAGACTGCTTTGACTTTTCAGTACTTTTCTTAAAAACTTCTGATTTAAGATATAAAATACTTTTTAACTACTCGTTAGCTTGTAGTTATATACAAGGAATGTTGCTTTTTCAATGTCAAGCTAGAACTAATCTAATTACAACGGGGTTCTCATAATTAAGATCTAATAAGAGGTATCATATTGTTAATTTGCCGGCTCTCCTTACTTTCATGGGAAACCCCCATACTGACACTATAAAACTATCTGGCTGGTAGGCCCCTACGTCACTAATAAGAGTAATATTTTAAAGAGAAAAAGCTTAGCGATTAATAAAAGACTTTATATAAGGTGTATACATTACAGTAAAATCTATATACTTTTTTAACTTGAACTTCCTGGATCAGTTATAAAGGAATTAAGGAGGACCCTCGTAGAATAATTTTCTAATTTAGTTTCTGAAAAAATTAACTGTTATATTAGCTCGGCTTGCGAGGGTAATTGAGCAAGCTCCTCTTTATTCCACTAATATTAGAAGATTCTTTACACTAAATAGAACAAGAACTACCAATACCTTAGAACTCCTTTTTTTGCCTTATCTTTTTAGTAAAATGAAGTACAGATACTGTAATAAAGGTACAAAAGAGTGCTTTTTTAGGCAACAAGAGTAATGGAAGCTATTTAATTCCTTAACTTTTTTTAGGAAACCGCTTTGAACTCACAGTATAATATTCGAAGTAATTTGTGTATGTCTTAATCAAGTCAATTTTGACCTTGTCCTATGTTTCTCCTTGTTTTTCGCTTATATAATAATAGTAAACAACAGAAAAGTCCTTTAATAACCTTAACTAAATTTACTTCGGAAATGCATAATTCGAAAATTTGTTTTTTAAGGCTTAGTCCTTAACCCGTTTAGTAAAAATGTTTATACAAAGGTATCCCAATCGTTTAAATGGTACTGAGTTAATTTCCTTTATAACTTTTTTTGTATTATAGTACTTATCTGATTAAGAATAAAAGTGTTATCCAAAATTCGAAGTACTGCGCAAGGAAGGGCCATAAAAACAAAGGAAAAAAACCTGAGTATAATAAGGTGGGACTTGAACCCTTGACCTAAGTATCTTACCTCTTTTTTTTTCTACCAAATTAGCTAGTCTTTCTAAAGAGAATCTTAAAATAAGTTAGATGTACTCTTATTTGATATTTGATGCTATTTTTCGTAGACCAATTACTAACTACTGTACCAGGAAATTACAGTCTTCTTTCTTATGCTTATATAGATATTCACTTTGTTATTCGTAGAACTTATTAATTTAATACGTCATTCTGGCTAGAAAACCCGAAAAGTGGATACAATTCTAAAGAGTACTTTGAACAACTTGGTATATAACTTTCATTAACGGCAATTGCTACATTAAGTACTCCTTGTTGAATCCGTGCCCTTGAAAAGGTTTCTTGGGTAATCGCCAAATCGCGGTCTCCTTATGTTAGAAAGTTACCTTACTTTTTCAGCTGTTTACACCTTACTGCTAGAAAGGTACCGCGACGTAAACCGGATTCCCTTTCCTATAAATATAATAATAAAGGCGCAACCCTTCTATGAGAGATAACCCTCCGGTCTGTCTAACCCCCCAAAACTTCTATTTTCTTTATGATTCTAAAGGCAAGATGAGAGTTTTTGGATAATACTGAACACTCCTAAGACTACCGCGGAAGAATAGATCAAACTTTATCCCGAATCAGAAATGTCTTTACTTCGGGTTATAGGAACTGCACCCTTGGCATAAAAGGTAATTTCTTAATTATCATAGAAAGAGTCCGAAAGTGTAAGCTTTTCCAATAAAACCCTAATATATAAACAGAAGAGCATACCTTTAACCAAAGTTTGACTTCCTAACAATAATAGAATGACTAAAATAAGTAAGTAGAGGAAACCCTAAAAAGCTACCAAGATAGAGATTACAAGTCTAGCTAAAGTAAGTGGGTGGCTGTCAGAGCGTAAGATGGTCTATACTAACACTATCCTGCCTTACCCTTCTTTGCTACGAGACAGTCGGGAACAATAACCCTCACTCCATAAGGTTTCAATCCTCTTTTAATGATAAGAACAAAGAATAAGAGGAAAATCGCTTAACAAGTAATACAGTCTATAACTATTTATTACAAAAAAAACTTATTAACTTATAGAATACTCGTAGAATAACTATATAGAAAGACTATTAGATATTCTACTAGATACTATAACAGGCTACATGGGTCCACTAGCTACAGGGAACTCAAAGAGGGAATACCGGGGTTCATAAGACTCAAAAGAAGGTTCTATCTCTTCTGAATAAGGTTAGAGCTTTCAGGGCTAGCTCTGGAGAAAGGCACAAAAGTCAAACCCGGAGTTACTACAGACATAAAATACCTAGAGGTAAGCTCTTAAGCATTAGATTTGTTAAATCGGTGCATGCTTTTAGTTACTGTAACTGAATACAACCTTTGATTCAAAAGATTGTTTATAGTGTGCACCTAACGTAAAAATCTAAAGTGGTAATTCTCATTATCTATTATTCGATAGTATGGATATTCATGTAAATAAGAATTAGAAAATATGATATATTACCAAAGGAAGCGTATGTCTGCCCTGGTAAGAAGCAAACCGGCTCAAATCAAAGGCGAATTTGAAATCATAGACAGGTGTGGTAAGGCATGAGTCTGCAAAGCTTATAATCGTTAGTTCAAGTCCTGCCTTTTAGTATTTTAGTAGCTATTTCGTCTACACGGGTGGAAAAAAGTACGAAACCCATATAGTTAAGAATCTTTATTATACAAAAAGATAAAGAATATACTCACTAGTAGAGAGTTTTAAGCGCCCCTTTTACTAGTAACTACGGAGTAGAGATCTTCCTTAATTATATTCATCTGGTTCCTATATATTGTCGGGACTAACAGGACTCGAACCCGCAGTTTCTGCCTTAACAGCCAAGCGCTCTACTACTGAGCTATTGAGGAAAACAGCTAAAGGGAGTCCGGTCCTCCTTTAATTCTTTCCCTTACAAAAAACTCTGGATACTCTGTTCATTCCATTTAGGATATTTTCAAAAGGGGTTTCATAGGGTGACTTTTATTTAGATTCTCGAAAAGCCCTATCTAGTATAACTACTAAAAGTATCCTATACTTAGTGGAGTAAAAGGGTGTGTCCTACTCTCAGATTTAACTCTTAAGAATGGTAAATAAATTGTAATAAAAACAAACTAGCGCATGTATTCAACAGCTAGCTCCCTAAAAACATAGTTATAAAACTCACATTATTCTCTGACTTAACTAAGATCCAAGTATAACTAGATTGAAACTCACTTTATTGAGTGATCTTATGCCCGACACTTCTTATTGAATGAATACAGAAACTTTCATTCTTATATAATGAATTACACAGGAACTCCCAAGTACCAATTTTAACTGTACAACAAATTTTAAAAGACTTATAAAGCAGAGTAACTTCATATCAAGATCCAAATTCGACAGAAAATTTTCCTCCTTATAAGTTTTCTATGAGAGAAAACGTACAAATATTTTCTCAGGCCGGCTGCATCTAAACAAAAATCCTAGGCTATCCCGATCCGTGAAAGAGGCCCCTTACTACTACACAAATAAGAATGGATTAAGCTCTCACTTGCTAATATTTGAAGTGCGTGACTTCTCTTTTATTCAGAATCCGGTCTGTTATTTAAGGCTAGATACAGATTTTGATGCGGTTGTTTTAGACCCCTCGAATACAAGAAAATTGGAAATCCTTTGATCTAAAAGCAGGAAGTCTTTTATTTGACCAGTACAACTTTGAATATAACGAGGCATTCCTATTTTTTAGTGTGTATCAAGAAAGCTACCGTAAATCTTTGATGCAAGACTTAGAGTACAAAGAGAAATCCCAGTGTAAGATATTATAGCAACTACCACAATCGCTCATAAAATAACTCTAAGATTTTTAACTATCAAGTTTTAAAGAGCTTACTAGACTCCATTAATCAATCGGTTAACCTCTCTTTGCGGTTACCTAATTGTTTATTAAAGAAAAAGTCTAAAATAAAGTGCATATCGTGTTAGCTTATAAATATAGGTTACTTTCCGGCTATAGAAGCATTCCTATTCTTTTCAAGAGTATTATACAGTAAAACTTTAAAAAGCTAAGTAGTGTAGCCAGCTTTAGTAAAAGACGGATACCAGAGGAAACGGGGTTCGAACCCGTGACATTACTGCTCGGATTTTTTGCTATCATATTAAAGGGAGTCAGGAACTAAAGATAAAGTTTTTCTTTTATATAGATGCTTTTTCTCATTTACCAGTTTTCTCTTGTGAGGCCCGTTTAAAAAAGGGTTTCTTAATTCGTTTAAGGTATAATAGATTCGTCGAAAATCCTGTGGTAAGGGAATCCCTATACTTTTTGAGTCGGTTAATGCTTGTCAATCGTAAGTCTATTTGGTTTATAGAACCTTGCTATTAGGAAAAGGTCCTAGCGGGCTCTTATATTATATACATAGTAAACCCAGGGTCCTGGAAGTTATGTCTCATATGATCCTGTAAGTTACAATTTTACAAATAGCACCCTGTGAGATAGCCTTTTAAGATATTACGGATCCTTTTATTTCTCGCAAGCACATGTTACTTCAGAAAGGTTCTTGCTAAATAAACTAATTACCTTAAGCCCTTTAAAATGAAACTTTAGCACATATATAATTATCCAAACCCGCAGCTTCGGCAAAATACATTCTATTGAGCCGACTCGCTAAGATCTTAACTTCTTATACTAGACAGCATTTCCTGGAATCTTGACAAAAGCACTAAATTTCAAAAATATCTTTATTTAAAAGACTCAAAAAATAGAGATTAAAAATTTTATACCCAGCAAAATACCTAACAACAATACTCATTTCGGTAAGATAAAGAACAGTGGAGAATAAGAAAATGGTACAAAACAAGTCCAACTATCCAAGGCCGAGCTCCCGTAAGTTCCTTAAATGAAAGACTTCCGGCTATATTAATTAATTAATAACTTTCGTATAATAGAAGTCTCCTATCATATATATATACTTTAGTAATTCAGCGAATGCACTCTTTTTTACCTGCTTCTCTGATTTTGGATTCAAAGTGCTGTAACTGATCCATTAGATTAACGAAATGCTAGTATAGAATTTCAGTAAGAGATTTAAGCCCTTTTTAAGGAATTCTTAAACCCGATTTGAGTTTTGTACAATAAATTAAATAGTCATAGGGAGTTCCTTAGGGGTCTTTTCTTTTAACCTGGGTTTATTCACAAAAACCTATAAGTTTAACCCCGGTTCCGCTTTCTGCTTTTCGCGAGCCCACCCTTTTGTGTAGCAAGACATCTAGTAAGTGATACGTAGTTTATGAGTTAAAAAGAAAAAATAAAGAGTAAACTCAGCTTACCCTTTTGAGAAACTTTAGATTCTTGGGGAAAGTACTACAAGACCCTTAAGACTCTCTTTCCTTATAACACCGAATACCGCTTTACATATGGGATCATTTGAATGGCCTTTGCTTTCAGCGCTGCTGCGTTCGTTATAGGATTCCTGGCATTATACATTTATTCTATAAAGGAGGCGTGTAACAATTATGGTATACTTGTTTTTAAAAGTCTCGAGAAAGGCCATAGAATTTAATTTATGGATTTCTTGTTTTGAGTGGTTAAAGCAGTCGCTAAAGTTAGAACGAGTGCGGGTTCAAGTCGATTTATCTACAATATTAAAGGTTGGCGTAAGGCGTAAAGACTAAGAAACGGATCGGACTTCATTACTTTCCGTTTCAACCAGTGGTAATTAACCTCTTGCTGCTTCTTTATTACTTACAAAAAAGGAATCCAGAGGTATAGTTTCATTAAATTTGCACTTTGTAGGAATAGCTATTACTTCCGCCTAAGATCCCAATTATTTGAAATTTATCTAAGAATACTTTTGGGGTTTTTGCCTGTGGATATCGTGAGAATTCCTTCTAACAACGAATCCGCTACAAAAGAATATTGATATTGATATTGAAAGAAACAAGAAGCCATGCCTTTCATACAAAGCCCTTTGGATATACTAAAATTCCTAGTTGCATTGCAGGTATTAGATAAAGAAGGACTCTAGTCTAGACCCCTTATTACCAAATTATTTACTAGATCGGCTCTTTGTTAACTATAAAGTCAGGAACATAAAAGTAAAGTAGAGTCTCTCCTTTCCTTACCAATCTCCACAAGAACCCTTAGTCAAAACCCTTCTCATAAAGAAAGCACACGAATTCTCGAAAAGCTGTACCCTCTTAACAAAAAGAAGTACTTCTTCGTTTATCTATAACCTCAAAATACAGAAAAGGAT
>JAYMTH010000318.1:0-22941 GCA_036897465.1 Pelargonium australe
CGCACCTCCTGTTTATTTTTTTTTTTTTTTTTTTTTTTTTTTTTTTTTTTTTTTTTTTTCACTGATTCGATTTTGGTGTACGGGCTGTGGAATTTGAATTTCGGCGTTTCGGAGCGTTTTGCTGAATCTGATTCTTTCTAGAGCTCGGGAAGAGGATTTTCTGAAATGCGATTTGGTTTACTTGAATGAATTGGAATAATTGGATTTTTTTTTTTGGGGCGTCTTTTACTAATTATTGATTCTTATAGACATCCTGCAGATGATTTTTGTTGTGTATGCGAATTCAATTTTCCTTTTGAATTTATGGTTACTTTTTGACAAAGCAATCTATATGAAACTCCTTGGTCTGTTCTTGTACCATATGGTGTTTCTCCTGTTGTGCTTCAGTTACTTTTTTAGGTGAAACCTAGATGGATCATCTAGCTTGTTTGTTATTTCGTTAATTTTGATGTTAAATAACAGATTAAGGCTGTGTTAGTTCTTTCTCAAACAAGGAATGTGATGTATGCTGTTTTTGTGTTACTGTTTTTTGCATCATTGGATAAGGTCTTTTGCTGAATAAGTTCTTTCTTTTGTTGTTTCCAGATTGATAGAGTATTGCCATGGCCCCAACAAAAAAATCTCGGACTGTGAAGAAGCGGTTTTCAAGTCTGAGTGATGTTTCTCCGGATAAAGATGTTAGCACTGCAAACAAATCCGTGCAGCGGGTGAGATTTGGTTACACGCTCTCAAGTGATAATTCAAACTATTCACTGCATGCAAACTGAAGCTACTTTACCTTTGAACTGAATTGCATTCTAATCTTATAGACTTGGTTTGACTTTCTTATCAATTAACGTAAGATTGTTTCTGGTAACAAGTATCATGGAGATTAATGAAAGCTGTAAAATGTATACACATGTTTATGTTTTGTTTGCTTCTATATAAACTGTTTTATGTTGAAAGGACTTTTAGACTTTAGTTGTTTGCTTGGAACACTCATTGTTGGCTTGTTGTGTAATTTTTTCCTTTTTAACTAGAGAAACTAAGCCAATACTCTTGAAACCCCAAATTAAAATCCAGCAAACTGTTTTCTCTAGGGCCCCATCATCTTACTTCTCTTTCCTGTATGGCATCTAATTGATCCAATCCTGTCTAATTAAAACAGTGTTTCCAGCCATATTCTCCAACAAAAGCTAGCAATTTGCCACAGCTAACTAACATATGGTTCAATCTGATAGGATTTAACTTAGGAGGCTGCCCAAATTCATGCACTGAAAGGATGGGGTGACTTCTATTGTGACACAGGACCTTTTAATTTGGGTTGCAATACTACTAGGATTCTTATCTAAGATGTTGAGTGTTGTTAGGATATTTGTATCAGAGTTCACCGTTTCATTGTTTTATGGTTGTTCTCTATAAATATTGTAGATGTGATAGTTTGAAAATCAATTCAAAATATCGAATACATAACACTCTCTTTGTCCTGAAATGAGTGTGTTTCTGACTTTTTCTAATTATATGTTTTTCTTAGAAGAGGAAATTGTCTGACAAGTTAGGATCTCAATGGAGCAAAGAGGAGCTTGAGCGGTTCTATGATGCCTACAGGAAGCATGGAAAAGACTGGAAGAAGGTACCCTTGTTTGTTATTATGCTTTTTTGGCCTTTGGAATTGTCAAAACTGCTTTGAGTCTTGATTATTACTTTAACGAGAATTCATATTTAACTTGGAAAAGCATGAAAAGTACTCCATCCATCTTAAAATAAGGGTTCTATTGTCTCAATTCTTTTCTCTTGGTAAGTATTTTATATTTTGAATTACCAGTAAAATCTCTAAGGTTAGTTACTTTGAACCACTTGAGTTTGTTAGTATCAAAACATATATGGTAGTTAAACAGTCTCAAAATTATCCTTGATTTTTTTAAAATATCAAACAAGACACTTATTTTGGGACATAGAGAGTATACTTTAGACAGAGTGACATTTATATATTATTTTAAACATTCTTGTGGATTTCCAGGTGGCTGCTGTAGTGCGCAACAGATCTATTGAAATGGTTGAAGCCCTCTATAATATGAATCGGGTAAGAATGATAGCTGTAGTTTACAAGAAAAGTTGTTTCAAAATTCTCTTCTTTTATGTAAGCATCCTTTGAAATGAACCAAAGGCCTAGCATTTCTTGTGCTTTTCTTAATTGCAAATTTGATGATTGATATGCTAATCTTTTATGACAAGGGATATAATATGTTGACATTCCATGATAAATCTTGGGATTTGAGTTTGGAGCAAGTCATTAAGTTTGATAGATTGATCAAATTATAAATTATGGTAATTAGTAGATTGATTCTGTAATATATTTCTTACCATGTGTATCTCTTATGGTTGTGCTCAATACATCAAAAGTTAGTAGATACTAGATACTTATTCGACCCTTTAGCCATTTGGAGTGTAGATGTATTCTATGTGGCCGAACTATGCCTCTTTATTGTGGTTATTATATTGACCTATAAAGCATCAATTTAGCATGCTGAACATGAAGCTGATTGCAAATATCATTGTTTTAGTTTGTAATGAAGACAACGTTGATTTTAATTTGTCGTGTTTGCTGCTGAATTTAACTTCTATATAATTCGAAAGTACAAGATTATAATCTATTACTTATAAAACAGATATTTAATTAAAATAATTATTCGTCTTGACTTATCATATCCCATGTTTTATGAAAAGGATAAATCATGCGTGTCTGTGATTGAATTGGTGTTTTATAGATCTTCACTCAATCATCATTTCTCTCTTATGTCATAAGTTCTACAAGTTTCAACAAGCTATAAGGATAATTGCTGTTGAGTTTAACTTAATTATTTTATTGCAATATAAAATACAATTAATTAAAACAATTTACGTGTCCTGACACATCATATCCTATGTTTTTTGATAATGAAAAATCATGTATATATAGTCTGTTATTGTCCAAATTGGTGCTTTATAGATCTTCACTTCATCAATCATTCATTTCTAAAGCAAACTACCATGAGGATTGGTTTTAGATATGTAGCCATGTATGAACTTGCATCTAATTGTTTGTAGTTGGTCAAACATAGTTTGAAACGGGTCCTTGAATTGATCTAGTTCCAAAATTAAGTGCTTAAATGCGCCGATAATCTTGGAAATAAGCAGCTTGGTTTATGCAACTTTTGATTACAATTTAGGTGAGTATCTCCAATTAGTGCTTGATCACAGTGAGCAATTTGAAAATATTGAAATATGGTTCCGCTTCTTTTGTCCACATCACATATTGGCTCAAAAGTTACAAAAAATTTGCCATATTCTTACATCTTTTGTTAATTTACCGGGGAAAAACCACAACAGGAAGAAGTTTCATTGAATTGGCATCTAGAGTTAACCCTTAAAGATAATTGTATGAGAAAAATATTTGTGCTTGAAGGATATTATGATTGAGAACAGTGTGAGCCCTACTTGAGGTGATTAAGGGATCCAATTAACAAGGACTATCTTATTATTGAGGAAGAAGAAGCTATGTTGTATCATTCATTTTTTATATATCTCAAACTTATTTAATTTGAGTGAGAAAACTAATGCACTCCAAATATGTTTCCCTTAATGGATAATTTATCTATTGTTCCTTTATAGTTTTTCCAGGGCTTACATAATAGGTGAAGCCTCAAAGTTACTTTTGGCTGTTTTTGTTTTTTATAAATATTGTTAAACTTAACATTGATGTGCCTTTGATCTCAGGCATACTTATCTCTGCCAGAGGGGACGGCTTCTGTGGTAGGCTTAATAGCGATGATGACAGACCATTATAATGTCTTGGTGAGATTAGATTTGAGATTGCGAGCTTTTGATTGATATTTAAAATAAATAAAAATCTGAATACTCTTATAAAACTAATGTTGGCAAATAAAACTCTTGACATAATTTTTCACATTATGTGCTTTAAGTTCAACTTTTAATATTATGGATTTCATATTGACAGGATGGAAGTGATAGTGGGCGAGAGAGCAATGGTGCTCCAGGCATATCTCAAAAACGAAGGCGAGCAAAAGTTCAACTCAACATTTTGAAAGAAGATCATTCACAGTCTCAACCAGTTTCTTCAAATGATGGATGCCTTTCACTACTGAAGAGGAGGCGGACTGATGGTAAACTGACATGCTAATTAGATAGTTCATTGAGGAAATTGTTCTAGTGCTTATTGTTTAAATATCAATTGTTTCATACGTAGTTGGTACTTGGTAATGCTTTCAAAGAACCCAAAGCCAAGCTAGTTGATTTCCTAAGCCATCTTGTCATATATATATATATTGTGTGTGTGTGTGTGTGTGTATTATTGATTACAAATTTCATTAAGTTGAAATTTATCATCTGTATAAATTCCCATATTATTGATCTCAACATTTGTAGTACGACTGGGTTTGGGAGGAATTTTAGCTATAAAAAGTAACATGCGTGGACAGTGCTGATTTTCTAATGTTACAGTTCTATTTCATTCGCTGCACAGTTGCGTATGCTATGGTTGTCTCTGATAATAGTTTCACATTGTAGCATATGATTTGTATGTGCAGTCTGTGTTCGTTCCCTCAATAAATGTGTAAACTGAACTGATTGCTAAATCTTTTCTCAACTTGGAACTTGAGTTACCCCACTAACTTTTAAATCTTTACCAGGCATTCACCCGCGTGCAGTTGGGAAACGAACTCCTAGATTCCCTGTTTCATATGCAAAGAAAGAAGATCGAGACAATTATGCATCACCAAATAAAAGAGGGCGAAAGTCAGAGGTTGATGATGATGAGGTTGCACACGTGGCAGCGTTGGCATTAACTGAAGCCTCAAAAAGAGGAGGCTCTCCTCAAGTTTCTCAAACGCCACAACGAAGAACAGAGCACACAAAATCCTCTCCTGTTCAAAGCTGGGAAAGAATGGTATGCAAATCCAATTACATGATTTACCATAAATCTTGCTGCAATTCCGTATTATTAACATGAAATTGGAATTTTCTTATTTGTTTCACGTGCATGTGACTTAGTGTCCTCAGTCAGAAACAGCTCAAGCAAAACTTGGTGATACTTCCATGGATGAAGAATGGGTGGAAGGTAGACGAACAAGGGGAGAAGAAAATGGAGGTTATGCCAGAGATTCAAATTCTTTGATGCATATGGAAGGTGTTGGTACAGTAGAGGTTCATCGGAAAGTAAAAAAAGTTAATAGGAAGAAAGATAAAGTTGAAGACACTGCAAACAACCAGTATGATGATGGTGGAGAAGCATGTAGTGCCACAGAAGGGCTTAATGTTTGTGCTTCAAGGGGAAAAGATGACATGGAGGTTTCAAATGTTAAGTCAGAGCGTTTCTCTCCACAGGGTCAAAGGAAGAGAAGCAAGAAGCTTTTCTTTGGAGGTATTTCAGCTATTGCATTCTTGCTTTTAAGTTTTCAATCCCATGATGTTCTGGGAACTAATACATTTTCGAGTACATTGTTGTTCTTTTCACAGTTTCGGTAGATGAAAGTTCTGCCTTGGATGCTCTCCACACTTTAGCTGGTTTGGCTGATTTGTCCCAGACGATGCCAGCATCCACATTGGAATCTGGTTAGTCTAATGATTCTTTTGCATTTCATTTTGTGTTTTTTTACACACACGCACACACCTCTGGAAAAGATTGTTACAAGTAGTTTGATAATTGGTGTAATGGTTGATGTACATATTTAATTTCAGCTCAATATTTTATTCGATGATATCATTTGATCTATATGATTTAGTTATGATAAAATGTAAAGAGTGGGCCTCCAACCATGATTGAAATGCTGAGTACTGGAACTCAAGTAAAAATACATATTTGTACTATAAGTGCTAGAAACTCCAGACACCAATAGATTTCGAGTATGCCTTTTTCTGCTGGGCTTGCTGAAACAATATTTCTGCCACCCTCCTTGCTGAAATTAAAACATTAGTTTACCTAATCATTAGTTTATCATCAGAGAGAATTCTGAAAACCACCAAAATAGAGGTTATTAAGACGACAGCAGCACAAGCTCTCTTCAATGACTCATCACCTATTTTTCAGCATGAACATCACAATCCCTCTATAATTTTTTTTATGCTTGCTTGGTGTTTTATTCTCTTATTTTGGATTATGTGTGATGATTTGAGTAATATAATGATTCATAATCTACATTAACCTGCTAGAGATTGACTAGAATTTTTTTTGGGGACAAATGTAAAATTTCCTGGAGATTTGTTTTCGTATTATTCATTTATACTAATGAAGCCAAAAATTAGGTTTATCATCAAATTTCACTGGACGTTGTTGATTGACTTGCTACCTGTGAGTTGTTTATTTATTTATCTTTGGTGGTTATATCTGTTATACAAAATTATATTATTATGTTGGGTTTAGAATCATCTGTTCAATTAAAGGATGAAAGAATGTCTCTAGATCTGGATGACAAGTCTAGTGTACGTGAAGCTACATCTACAAGCGGCTACCGTGAAAAAAGCAAACTGCTGGGGGCAAAAGAAAAGGCAATCCATGCAAGTTCTGGAGTTCAGGGTTCTAACTCTAGAAAATCTAAACTTGGAAGGGACTCGTTAATTGATGTTAATGTTCTCTCTGAAACACAACAGCCTCTTTCTGCCAATAAAACATCCAAAAGAAAACGCAAGTTTAGTGTATCAAAAGTAAGTATTGAGTGTTTCTTTCTTTCTATCTTTCTCTCTTGATCTCTCTTTTATTTCCTGAAATCTTAGTTATATCTTGATTTTTTCTTGGTGCAGGTATCAAATGCTGATGCTCACCTGGAATCTCGTCCCAGTGAACTTGAAAGTGAGGTATGCAATGTGCATCTCTTTGACTGTGATTGAATGATGTTTCAAAATGATATATATGTTACCCCTCTGGTAGATGTGAAATGGTAAACTAATGCAACTTAATTTGTATTTTAGTTTGCTTTAGTGGTGTAACTCATACCTTTACTTGCATGGCTTGAATATTATCTGTCTGCTTGATTTAAACTAAGCTTGAGCCCTCCTTAGCCTGGCAATTGTGCTTGAACTGGGTTTCATGACATGTCTTAGTCAAGCCTCTCATGCCTGAACAAGTAGAGTTAAGCATTCTTTTGCAAAGCAATAATGTGGCATTGCAGAATATTAACTGAACACTTCTTTAGATGGTGAACAAATAGTAAAGCTATATTCAGTGTAGAATGGAAAGCATAAATTGTTGCTTTTGTTTTGTTTTGTCTTTGGATATTTTCATAGTACATACATCAAAACTTTGTAACCTTGACTTAGGTAATATAATAGACTACTCATGCACCTGCAAGAAACTTGGTTCTGAAGACGTGACTATTTGTACTTGCAATGCGTATGGCATGTTGAAGGTGCTTGCTCTTGTGTTGGATCAAATTATAGCTAAATGGTGTAGTTTGGTTAACAGGATCATCAGTTTCCAGGAAATCATATTTAATGTGACTATTTATCTAGATTGTCCCATACGAATGGAGCAGGAGATTGTGAGTGTAGTCCAAAAATCAACTATCATCTTTTTCAATTAAATTCATGGATATATGCCTAATAATGAGTATGCTTATGCAAAAATGTTTGAATTTATCTGTATGTATTTTTGTATAAACACAGAGGTGGATGATTTATCATTCTTTTTTTCTTTTAGCAATCAAGTTGATGTTAAATTTGCTTATGCAAGTGTAGGATGTATCTGAAGAAGGTAATAAATCTGGTGCTAAAGGTAAACTCGTTCTTCAAATATCTGGTCCTATAAAACAGCGGAAATCCACAAAATTGCCAGAAGGCTCTTTTAGTAGTGATCAGAAAAGAGTGGACACTGATTTGTCAGTATCTACTCCACAAGTTCTTACTACCACCCAAGTTAATTTACCAACTATGCAAAGAAGTAGACGTAAGTTGAAACTGCCAAGAACAATGACCCCAGAAGAGAGGAAGTTTTCTGAGAGCCATAACTTATTAAAAAGCCAGCCAAATAAATGCCCTACATCTCTACCAGATGGATCACTCTATCTGAAGGTAGAATCTATTTTTTCCTTCTATGTTTTTCTATGGCCTTATATAGTGAATTTTGGTGAATACTGATGTGCGTTTCTTATATTTGTGTAGAAAAAGCTTTTGTGCTATCTGTCATCTCATATGGCACGTAGATGGTGTACTTTTGAATGGTTCTACAGTGCAATTGATTTTCCTTGGTTTGCTAAAAGTGAGTTTGTGGAATACTTGAATCATGTTGGGCTTGGTCATATCCCAAGGCTTACTCGTGTTGAATGGGGTGTGATAAGAAGGTATAGTTTACGGAGAGCTGTTGATATATTTACATCCAGAGATGTGTCAAAAGTATTGAAAATTATGACAAGGAACTGAATGTTGCATTTTTCCTGTTGGTGCAGTTCCCTTGGGAAACCTCGAAGGTTTTCTGAGCAATTTCTATGTGAAGAAAGAGAGAAACTTAAACAATATCGGGAGTCTGTGAGGAAACACTATGCTGAACTTCGTAATGGTGTGAGGGAAGGACTTCCAAATGATTTAGCACGCCCTTTGTCGGTCGGACAACGAGTGGTTGCTCTTCATCCCAAAACAAGAGAAGTTTATAATGGAAGTGTGCTCACAGTTGATCATGACAAGTGCAGAGTTCAGTTTGATCGTCCTGAAATGGGTGTTGAATTTGTCATGGTATTCCATTTCTTACTTCTCAACTCATGTCATTTATTTATGCTGGTTGTCAACACAGTATAAAACCAACACACGCGTATTTGTTGTTTTTCCTGCTGTAATAGTTACTTGACCTTTGTTTAAATGAACCGTTTGGCCTAAAATTTTGTCGAGGGTTGAGAGTTTTGGTGGATTAGAGCGTAGACTTCAGTTCCCCTCACTGTAAATGTTGAGTACTGTTTTGCTAGGTATATCTATATCAAGCTGTTTTTGCCTACTAACTATAATGAGTGTTGAATTCTCATTGTAGGATATTGATTGTATGCCTTCAAATCCTTTGGATAACATGCCAGAAGCACTTAGGAGACAGAGCATTGCTGCTGATAAATTTTCTGGTATATCTAAAGAACAGCAAGCGAATGGGTATTCAAATTTTGGGGGGTCTATGATGTATGCTTCAAGTGGGCATGTAGAGAATGTAATCAGTCCCATGAATACTTCAGTAAAGCTTGCCAAGGTCAGAATTTCTGTCAAGTACAAATATTCATTTACATGTTATTTTCAGAATCGTGTTACATTTTAGTCATCCAATATGACCAGTTATGTTCCTAAAGAAGATTGTTTTGTTATTTTCAATGTAAGTAATCAGACAATTCACCTGGCTGGCTGGCTTCCTTTTGGTTACCAGTACATTCTGTGAGACTACTTTATATTGGTTAGTGTTGGAGTGAAGCTTTAATGGGTTCTTAAGTAATCAGCAAAATTTATGTACAGATTCTAAATGAAAATACTTTCTAAGTACACCTAAAAGTACATTAACTAGCGTAACTACCCATTTACAGTTCAATGTCAATCTCGGATTTTTCTTGTAGAAGTAAGTTCATGTATTTTGTTAACTTTACTGCAGAATTTCAGCTGAATTTATCTTCTATCATAAGAATGGCTGCCAAATCCTTTTCTGTTAGAATAGGTAATTGGAATACTATGAAGGTGCCTGCTTATACTAATACCATTGTTATTCCAGGGGGATGGACATCATACTGTTTCACAAACTAAAGCAGCAGTTATTGACAGTCTTAGTGCTCAACAAGCAGCGTCTTGTCAACCTTACACGGTAGCACATGTTCAAGCAAGGGAAGCTGATGTACGAGCTCTTTCTGAGATGACACGTGCCCTTGACAAAAAGGTCATACAATTTAGTTTGTTTAATTGATTATATAGTCATAATCTATTTAATATATCTTAATTTTAATGTTTAGTAAAAGCCTTGAAAGATTTTGTACCAATGCAATCATACCTTTCATACTGGTATCATTACTACTATCTCAGTATTTCCCCTCACACAGTTACGTATTCGAAGCATTGGCTTTATGTGGTGGCTACATATTGCTAAGAAGCCTATATGTCTTTCTCAGAGCTTATTTGGGTCACTTCATGTTTCACTAAAACTCCATTTATCTTTTCTTGTGAACTGTAATGACTTTCAAATGTAGATTAATTAGAGCAACCAACATCTCATAGCATGGGTGAATTTACATAATGCACGATATATTGACCCACCAGTGAACTCCTATAAAACTACTCCAAATATTTTGTTTTTTACTGATTTTACAGGAAGCATTATTATTGGAGCTCAGAAACAGGAACAATGAAGTATTGCAGAACCAAACTTATGGAGACAGTTCCCTAAAAGATTCTGAAGTTTTCAAGAAGCATTACGCCACGGTACTTGTACAGCTAAGGGAAGCCAGTGACCAGGCATGTGGCTTCCATAAATTTGCATTATGCTCCGCATAATTGCTTTCAGTTACTACTGCCTTTTGTGACCTTGCAACAGCATTTGAATGATTGTTCTCACATGCAGGTTGCTAATGCTTTGCACAATCTGAGAGAGCGTAATACGTACCCAGGAAATCCTTTGCCTCCTTGGCTGAAGCCTCCATTCAATTCAAGTTTCCCTGGTTGTATTCCTTCTTTAAATAATAATTCTTTTGCTTCTCAAGAACCAGCATCTAAAGTAGTTCAGATTGTCAAAGGCTCAAGAGCACAAGCACATGCGATGGTAGATGCTGCTATTCAGGTATGAGAGGCCTTAGTTCCCCGTACTCAGTAAGTGTGGAAGAGAGGGAATGTTAGCTTTTCAATTGCACTCATGGTTTTACTTTCTTGTTACATTTTCCTCGAAGTGGAAAAGGTGAACTGTAGCTTTTTACCTTTAACCTAATGGCGTAGAAACAATCAATTTTGCTGGTCATGATAAAATAAGTCGTCTGTGATTGGCCGTTCCACTGTGATGCATCTTAGCTGCTATTCAGGAGTATGAGCTTTAAGGTGTGATTGGGAACTCCAAGAATTTGGATTTGGGTTTGAGTCAAATCCAATAACATTCAAAACATGACATGAGATTTCAAGTCATAACTCTTACCCTGTCATTTGAAATTCTATGACTTCCCAATTATTATATTTGTATTTGAAATACAATATTTCGAATCCAAAATGTAGAATGATGAATTTCAAATCAAATACATGTGTTCCCAAACGCAACCTAAGTGTATTTTGAGGAGAGTAAGCCATTTGATTTGTAGAATACTATGGAAAACTTGCATGTTTAATGGTACAGATCAGTTTAGCTGGTTCACACATTTTATGCACATCACTTTATATGTTTATTGGAGGCTGGGAAGTCAATTCAGTTACGCTTATGAATTTCAATAAAATTTCCAGGCCATGTCATTGATTAAGGGAGAGGAAGATGCTTTCACAAAGATTGGAGAGGCTTTGGATTCCCTTGATACACAGCAATTACCGTCTGACTCCAAGCCTCCAGAGCCGGTCACCATGAGCCATCAGAACCAATTGCCATCCTACATGTCAGAGCCGAATCCTTCTAGTAATGCAACTCCAGTATTAAATGATTCTAACAAGAACGAGACACAGATCCCGTCGGAGCTCATCACTTCTTGTGTTTCTACTTTGCTCATGATACAGGTAACTCGTGAATCTGATTGTAGTTTTGATTTTAGATGCAAGTGTCTGGTGTGATGTAGAGTTTTGATTCCATTTGGTCATTTTGTTGATGAACAGACATGTACCGAAAGGCAGTATCCTCCAGCTGAAGTAGCCCAGATACTAGATTTTGCAGTGACGACACTGAAACCATGCTGCGATCAGAACCAGCCAATATACAGAGAGATACAGATGTCGATGGGACGGCTAAAGACCCAGATATTAGCGCTCATACCCACTTCAATATGATATTATGATGGACGTGTAAATAGCGAGTGAGCGAGTGGAGATTGAGTAATGTTTCCAACCAAACCTTTTGTGTGATTTGTTCTGCGTATCTGCTATTAGCATGATGGATGAATTCATTACAACAGTAGCAGTTGCAGTGTTGATATCACAAAATGTTATTTGCCATTTTTTGCAACCGTAGAGATGGGTATGGTTTGGTGGTGTTGTAATTTCCTTGCCGAGACAATAAGTGTATTTGTAGATTATGATTTTCAACTAACTAGTTTAGTTTATAAAGAGAATAACTCCAGTATTTACGTACTTGGACAATGCAGAAAAATTAACGCAAGATTGCATTAGCATTTGGATTTTACCCACATTCTGTATTAGCATTTTATATTGTCAGTAGTCTGCATTAGCTTTCAGATTTTCAAATCTGTAGAATTAATTTTGATGATTGGAAACATTACCATAAATAACCTCTCTTAGGTATGGAGAATCTCATGTTGTCTACCATAAATAACCTCTTAGGTATGGAGAATCTCATGTTGTCACTTCCACTGCCAAGACCATTCAAGCATAAATCTGGTGCTTGCTTACTACCGAAAAGAAATATTGCAGAAACTAATCTCATGTTGGTAATGTTTCAAATCTGTAGTATTAATTTTGGTTGGTTGTTAGTGAAGTGAGATTCTCTTCGGTATCCACTTGTGTGCTTGAGTTCTAGCCTCATGGATGTGATGTCTATGGGCGCCTGGTGAGTCTTAGAGCTCCCACATGTCCTTCAAGCAACACGAAATATAGTGGATCCCTTTGGAGTGCCTACTGCTTTGGGTGGCAATGTCCCGGAATAAAGCGTGGAGGCTTGGTGGAAACCCGTTGAGGTGATGAGAGTTTGTTGTGACCTGTTGAGAGCTTAGAGATGAAATCCAAAAAAGTGAGGACCTTCGGATACCTCAAGGCCTTTTCCCCCCTAAAAAATTGGCTATGGGCTGAACCACTCAATAAGGGGCGACTCTCACAATTTATCACATTGAAGTATGTGCCTTAAACTATTGAACCGTACTTTCGAGGACAAAATGTCTTATTCAATAAAGACTATTGAACTGTACTCTCGAAGACAAAAAGTCTTATTCAATAAAGACTAAGTAAGAAGTAGATAAGAAGAGCTCTTCTTGTGACATGATAGTCTCTTGTCAAGACTAAGTTTCGAAGAAATGTGAGAAGATCTTGTTGCATGATGGCTTCTTGTAGAAAATTAAGTGTTGAGGAGATGTGTCAGAATTTCATTATTTTCATGTTGCATGTGGTTGTTTTGGAGGCTCTTCTTGAAGGCTTGACTTCACGCGAATGAAAGTCGTGCGGGAATTTAGTGCTTTAGCGGACATGATTTCATTCAATGTCATAGCATTCGAGGTTGAACATGTTAAGGTAGCCTTTAATCGGGAACTATTGCTGCAACATTGCTCTTAGAGTCGTGACATTCTAGAGTGAACATGTTAGGGGAACCTTTGGTGGGGGAGTGGTGCCGTGGTATGGTTCTTAGGGCCGCGACATTTAAGGTCGAACATGTGGTTGAGTCGTATTTGATTATATTGAGGAATTATGTTAAATATGTTGAGCGATTATGTCGATTACCCATGTAAACATCAACATTGAATACTCAAGTGAGACTTAACTTCTATTTTGCACTCTCTCCTAAGTAAGTCTAAAACATGACTGATGTTAATATATCTTTCACAGCTCATCAATTAGAATTTGAGACAAGAATCATAAACTCAACACAATAGCACCGAAAAAGATGTTAATGACCATTTCTTGTGCGAGATAGAAGGAAACCACCGCCATTGTCGCCCAAGACGACAACATCTGGCCCTGGAGCCCTACTTTCCCTAAGGTCTCCTTTCATACTTCTCGCGATTTTGCAATTCAGGTTTGGTGCAAATTCGTTTAAGTTTGGAAGGTTTTGATTCGGGATGCTTGATGTGGATCTGATATAAGAATGGGAAAGCTAATTTCAAAATGAATTTTGGTTCCATTCCCTATAAGGTCTCTTTCACAGGCATTCGCACAGCCCATCAATGGTGTATGGACACAGAGCGCAAGCGAACGTAACAACTATTGGCATTGCAAGTTGATAATAATTAGGAGGTTCAAGGATGAAAAGGGGAAAAAATAATGAAATCCTCACAATTTACAGATTTTTTTCTCTTTCAAATTTCTACCCTAAAACCGAAAACAAAGTAAGAAGAAAAAGGTGAGCCATCCTTCCAATGCAAGACTCAAAAGAACAAATAAGAAGACAATTGACAGACAATGCATATTATGGAGGGAGGGAGTGAGGGAGACATTGTGATGGAGATATCATATAACACGACAGAGACAGTTCCCGGTGTCCAATGTCCAGTCAATCAAATAAATGGATCTTCTCTTCTCTCCGCTCCTCTTCTCTGACATCAACAATATCTCTTCCTCTTCCTCCTCCATGCAAAATGGTGGAACACAGGCTTTTCAGTTAACCCCTAGCAAGAATATGATGACGTCGCTTAATGAAATAATTCCTTCTACGCGTTTGCTGCCAGCTTCAACAATTACCAGTCTCCTAACCCCTGAAGGGACACACAAGTAGTGCGGTTCTTAACCAATATAACATGAAGTGTAAACAATAACAACAGAATAAGGGAAATACGTTACCAGGATTTGCCAACCGCTCCATCACTTTGTGCAAAGGATCAGAACGCAAGCACATCTGGCACCTCTGTCCATTGAATAGGCCAAAAGGAGAATTTACATCCTGCCCCAGTTGCAATGCCTACAAGAGAAAAACATAAATATGCCATTTTTGTTTCAGGAATCAGCATGAAATTATTATATTATTGACTATGTAGTTTCAACTACGTTCTGCAAATACTTCTAAAGTGCAATTGGCAATTTGATGCAAGCAAAATTACCACATCACTAAACACAACTAAAATGTTCACTAGCTTAAAGTTTCCAACTACAGCATCTGGTATATATAAAGTACCGAAGACTGGCTTTTGTGGCTGAATGCAACTGTGTAGTTGAATAAACAGGCAAACACTCTGAGTAGGCTAAGAAAGCAATAATACAATTATCAATTACCCCGACCCAGAAATGGTACTTCCATCTATAAGTCAGTTTTTTTATTATAAGAAAGACATGAATCAAAATGTAAGATCCTGAAAACCAAGTTCAATACATCTTTCTTGAATAATTCATTTAGCACATGCCTCATTGGTTGAAGGATGGGCTCCATCCCCAGCTTTATCCAATTCAACTGCTTAAGAGTTCAGTTCCCACATAATGAAAGAAAAGAATGCTTACTAAACAACCCAACATCAAAACCACATTTAAATGATTCCACTATATAGCTTACAAGATTCTAATTTCATTCCCTTCGGACCAACTAATGCTTCCAACTAATTCTCCCTAATGGAACAGTGGCACTGGTTTGGTCTGAGTAAGGCTCTGAATTGAGCAAAATCTTTGTATGCATTATATAATAACACACTAATCTCTTATAGTATATGTTGAATGTTGTAAATTTCTTGATGTAACGAATGAAACTATACAAATGTATATTTAGGCTTGGTAGAGTCCTATTTCATAAACACAAACAATGATATGATAAATACAAATCTACAATGAAAGCTTTATTCATATCAATAGTTCTAAACCAATTAGAACTACATTTTCAACTAATTCTATACCCAGAATACCCACAAGAATGATGAGTACAACATCGTCGACCAGCATAAACTATTTTTGTAGGTTAGACTCATTTTACAAATAGGCTATCAACAATTACCTGGTGGATACTCATCTCATCCAGACGAACCTGTGCATATGCTCTATCTTTTGCTAAAGCAGTGATATCGCTGTAGATAAAATAATGGAGGAATCTCAAACTTGGCCCAGGAATGTTGAATAAATAGATCTCAATGAAATAAAATACAATAAAAATAACCTCCGTGCATATATATCCACCAATGAGTCATTGTCATCCACTATAGGTACTGAACTAACTTCAGCTGCAAGGAGTAAAATTGCAATACATAAGGCAAGATAAAAGGTAAAATGCAATTAGAACAATTGAAAATTAAGTTTTTGACTAGTCATGTTGAGCAACAATCACAATATCCCTAGACTTTTCATGGTAAAAATTGATCCTTCAGTCCATATTATTATCGAGTGTCCTCAAGACTTCTAACTTAAGAGAACATCAATTGATGTGTTCATATTCAGTCATGACTCTCACTTTCCAATATGACCCTCAAACAGCCCATGTAATATGGTTTGGAAGGAGCAAAGTTACTATTGAATAATAAGAATAATATTTGACAATTAAGTTACCCAATAATTACATTGGTAGGAAGATCATAGAGGACAGTTGTACTAGCAACACAGAAAAATTTCAGCAAATAAGAATGTAAAATTGTATCAAATGATGTGATCTAGACAGAAGAACACACAGAAGCAGCAACAATTTTATAGAAGGTAAACACAGAAAAAGCTTGCTACTCAAGAGAATATGACATTTAAACTTGAGCTTTATTATCAAGGATCAAAAATTAAAAAGAATGAAAGAGAACTTGCCCTGAACTAACAATGATAGAGCCGCACTTAGAGAGGCATTTGGTCTCAACATTGCAAATTGTCTTCCATTGGATTCCCCTATTTTTGGAACCCAAGTACCAAGAGGAATTGAACAAATTGGTTGTTGAAGAACAGGCAAGGAGCTAGAAGAATGTCTAAAATGCCTGAATATACCTGAAAAGTGGCCCCTAGGTTAGTAACAAATATGTATTCCAACCAAACTCTAGAAAGAAAATACCTACATTTTAGTATCCCAGACAGGGAAGCAAGATGTAGTAGCTGCGGAAAAGAACCATCCTGTGCGGAAGAATGGATAATGGGAACAGTGGACACCTTATTTTGCAAAATTTTCAGAGCAACATCTCTCAAAGAATCATACGGCCCAGCCTGCACATTAAAGAATTATACTTAATTTGAGGAAACTATAAAATCAAATACATTGATCAAGAGAGAAAATGGAACTATGCTTTCAAACAAAATTCCGTAAGAAAAAAATTCACCATGAATTCCATGCTCAACAAACATTATGACTAACTTTGAAAAGTTAAATGATCAACAATTATGGTAAAGATAAAATTTAAAACAGTAATACCACCCATTACCCACTTACAGCATGAGAAAAAGGTAGAAACAGGAAGAGGGATACAAAAGTACAAAGAACCAAATTTACACAACACCTTGAAAGTAAAGCAATAATTTAACACAAACCTGTACTTTAACTCTTAAAGACCAAAACCTAATTCATAGGTAAGTATCCAATTACATTAATGAATGACAATACTAATGCATAAATAAAAAATAAGCAAATAAAACATTTACAATTATGACTCTGACACAATAATACATACTGTGGAACCTATACTAAACAGAAACTAGTGGAATGGAGCGTAACTTCAGAGAACTGGCATTTTACACTTCGACCAGTCATCCCATCTTCACTCTAATTGTAGTTTATCATTTACTCACTCTCTCCACCATAAGTATCCACAGTAAAAAGTATAATTACAGAATAAAATTAGCTAATTAATAATTTACTCGAGTCAACTTTCACCACATACTAATATATAGTGTAAAGGGCACCTTGACAAGTAACTTGAGGCTTCAACATACCTAGTTTAATGTCTGAGCCACAAGGAAAGTTAGATGAGGATGGAGTTTATGTTTTTATGATGACTTTTTTTTAGTGATGCAAGATAATTGAGAGGTTCATGTTTGCATCATGTTAAAAGAACAGAATGTTGTTTTAGGGGTCCAAGGTTTTCCCTGATATGTATTATATTATTTTACTAAATACTGCAATTTCCAAGTGTCATCCAAAATAATAATCTAAATATTTTCTACTTACACAGAAGCCTAAATAATTTATTGGAACAAGTTATTGCAAAGTGTAGACGAAACTTTAAAAGAACAATCTAAAATAACAACATTCACAAACTGACAAACCACACAGCACAAGTGCAAGAAATTACAGTATGAGCATGTCTCTATATGCAAGCACAATAAGTAGTCAACAGTAACACCTTCACCATTTTATTAAAATCATAATACAGATACAACTGAATCCAGCAAACGGAGATTAAATTCCTAGAAGCGACAGAGAGAAACACTGAGTACTTACATGGATAAGGCGTCTGGGATCTGATCTTCCATTTCCATCCATTTGTCTGCTAAGATGTGCTCGACCCTCTTTCCAGGCAGAAATAGAATGTGTCTCAAGTTCTTCCTCTGTCAAATTTGATCCATAATTCCCAAGCTGTAATTCAAAAGGTTTTACATGTAAATAACACTTTAAACAAAGGCATTCAAATTAATAAGACTAAGAAGGAATATTAGTGATCTCATCTCCATTATAAATTTTAAAGAAAAATGCACAAGCATTTAGAATTTCAATTGGATTTGACTACTCCTAAGAAAAGCTAAGATGTAGGGGTATGTTCATCATAATAATAAAGGGGCTCAGTGGTCAACTCCCTCCGAGCCAAAAATAGCAAAAGGAGAGAGAGAGAGCGAGAGAGAGAGAGAGAGAGAGAGAGTAATACTTGCCAGATTCTATCATCAGATTTTCAGAACCATAATATTAATAAGACATTAAATCACATTGTATCTTGAAAACTAGTTAACAAAGTAAACATCATCTTCTGAATAATTCAATTAGACAAGCAAATTATATAATAGAAAACTCAACGAAAAGCAGAACCAAATTTGAGGAAGCAGAATTCTACTGAAGTGCAAACTTAGCTTTGGTAGGAACAACAGAAATTTAAGTCGCACACCTCTCTCAGAATTAGAATGAAGTCCATTGCACTTAGAACTCCAACAAAGTGAGCCCTATGAAAATCCCATAGCGGAGCAACAGGGATGCCCTGAAATTAGCATATGTGAAGGAAACAAAATAGCATATTAGGATTAAAACAGAAGGAACCATATAGCTGTGTGTGTCTGGTTGTCCATGCAAACAGAGACTTCTACCTGCTCATAGAGAATATGGAATGCTTGCTTCACAGGTAAATTAACATCCAAAGCAATGACCTGCATTCCAGACACAATTGCACCACAACTTTACTAGCTGTTGCACATAAATCAATCAAATCCATTTTTATTTCCATTTGAATAATTCTTAAAGAAGGGTACAGCATTCAAACCTTGCCTGACTCGGGAAGCAATTCATAAGCAGTATGTGTAGACAAGAATACAGATACACGGTGGCGGGATACTTCTAGGTCTGCCTCTGACATCCTTGGAACTACTTCCTGCAAAGCAGCACTTGACAACATTATGTATCTTGTAGAGCAAAAATAGGTTGGTATAAAAAATAATGTGAAAGATGGCATCAGGCATCGCCTATAATGCACTAATATATGCCTTTCAACTGACATCACTCCAAGAAACATATGTAATTAGGTACTTTTTGAAACAATCCGTACAGTAGAGTTTAAGTATATACCGGACGCGGAAAGACATCACCATCCACATCCATGCCCATGCCCAAGCTGCCGATGAGTGGTTCAGGACTGAAAACTTGAGGAACCATATCTGGTTCTCTAGCTAAAAGGATGGTGTTCACAACCCCATAATTTCCACTAACAAAAGGCTGACGCTCATCATGTCTCCATTCTCCATCAACATAAAACTTGTACTGCGTGAAAAACAGAAAAGGAACATCTGAACATCAGGTATATCAAAATGTAAACATATAAAGAGTATCCTGAAGTACATACCTTTTTCACCAACCTAATAACATATAATGTGTTAATGTTCTCATTTATGTAAAATAATTTTATGTAGGAATGGCAATCTTAGTAAATGCAAAGAATCTCTACAGTTTGCAAGCACATGTGATGCAAGAGGGTTCTACATTTTGTTTCTGCAAGAGAAAAGAATTCCCAGAAACAGAAAAATGCAGTTCATAGTTATTGTTAACAATAAGCAGTTTGTGAACCGTTGATATCATTTTTAACTTGATATGGGGTCATTAAGACTAAGTAGGTTTCGACTTTCAAGTTTATTTACTATGAACTAAATTGCATATCACAAGCATTGATATTCCCTTGGAAAAGCTGCTAGCCGGTGGGTCATGTCATTAAAAAAAAAAAGATAAAAAAAAAAAAAAAAAAAAATCTTGTGACTCACTGTTTTATCTGACATTATACTAAGGTTTTGAAATAATCAAGGTAAAAGCTTTTTCATTGCACTCATATTGATAAAGACTCCTGCAAAATCTTTTTGTGTAGGGCATACGCCACCTAACTAAGTTAATAGCCCTATATCCAAAAAAAGGACGGCCCAAGATGGCAAGATCCTCTCATAATAAAATAGAAAAAATAAAAATAAAAACTATAGGTTCACGAATCTTCTATATAGTGCAATCTTCATTATGTTTTTTACAGTAGCATTCAATAATGTATTGGGCCGTCATCCTCACTGTATTGGAGAAATATATTCCCCAGTGTTAAGACCTCATCAACAAACCCACCTAATAGTGTAAACATACACATCGAATAAAACTGGCAGAACCATAAATAGTACAGCTGACATATGTAGTCCTAAGACTAGCAATTCTCCTTAATACAACCCACATATTTTTCTTTCAGATTAAATGCATTGTAATACATGCAGGGGTCTGCATGTATTTTCATCTATTATCATTCCTTTCTCGCATTCAATAAGATCTGTTTTTTCCTAGAATAATAAGGTGTGTACAACAAAGTTATTAATTGCGCAAGGCGCGAAGTATGTTCATTGCCTTGAGCCATCCAAGGTGTGGCGATATGCAAAAGGTGAACTTTCCTGCACCATTTTTGGAAGCACCTAGTGTGTAAAAGTGAGAGTGAAGTGTGCCCAACGTAATATTAGGTTATGATTGAGATTATTTTATTTCAGGTATTTAATTTTCATCTATTATCATTCCTTTTTTGTGCAACAGTACCTTTCTCAAATTCAATAAGATCTGTTTTCTTCTAGAATAACAAGGTGTACAACATAGTTATGGTGCAAGCCGCACTGTATCTTTATTGCCTTGAGCCATCCAAGGTGCGGTGATATGCAAAAGGTGAACTTTCCTCCGCCATTTGTGGAGGCGCATAGTGCGGCAAGGGCGAGTGAAGTGTGTATAACGTAATATTAGGTTATGATTGAAACTATTTTATTTTAGGTAACAGCTCAAGCATTAAGTAAGGCCTTTTAAGCCTTTAGGGATATAAAATGGAGGAAAAGTGAAATCAGATATACTCATGCAACAAGGCTAAGACGCTAAGTGCAGATAATTTATGGTATTCCAGTATCATATTCTTCCTCTCCCTCAAATACAAGAATGATGACTACTAGAACTATTATCGATCTCGACCATTTAACACTGTTGATTACAATTGCATTGGTATCAGACCAAAATCACATTTCTGACACGATGAATAATAATGGAAAATAAAACATAAGGGTTCATAAGATTGGACTTATGATAACAATTAGAGTTAATAACCTGGTGATATCCTGGAGTTAAGCTGCAAAGAGCTTGAAATACAGTAGGACAGCCCTCCACAGGAGACATTGCTATATGTTCCGCCCACCTGCTCGTATTATTCGCAAAAAGAAACACATGTCATGTATCCAATTTAATTATTGTTGTCGATATGCAAATAAATATCTACATTAACTAGTCCGAGATGTACAAAGATACACACAATGCATGCAGTAAAACAATGGGTTCATACGTAAGCAAAACTGCCTATGATTATCGTAGAGTCTCACCTTGTAAAAGAACCACTGACAAACACCCTCCTTCCTCCATAAGGCCACACGAAACGATATGGGATTAATACGGTTCCTGAAACCCCACTATTTTCATGCCCAGCATTCTGACCAGAAGCAAACATTTTCCACAACTATCAAACCAATCCACAAAGACCCAAATATCAACACTCCCCAACTCAATTTTTATGGCAGTGAAACCCAGGCAATAACCTAATAACATAAACAATCACAACCCTTCAAACCAATTCAGAAACCATCCAAAAAATCCCACCTTGAAACCAACAATAGGAGGGTCAATCTTTTCTCCATACAACAGAGATCCTCCGCAACCAATCAGATGACCCCCCTCAAAGCTGGAACATGCACAGGTAACGAAAATTGAAACCAAATCGACAAAAACCCAATAACCAATTCACGCAGCCACGCCCTTAATCAGCCCCCAATATACAATCTCCAGCACACAAAACCGAAAACTGAGCCGCAATCTCTTCATGCAACACCCTCCTACTGGTCGGTACCTGCTGCCACAAAAGTCAACAAATCAGACGCCCGCGAGAAAACCCCCAATATTCATCAGAAAATCAGCCGACTCAGGCAAGCTGAGCTCTGATCTGACCCAGCCACAGGTACGCGAAAAGCCCTAAATCCGGAAGAGAATGTTACGGGTCGATTTTGGGGGAGAATTGAGATGGAAATTGGAGTCAAAAGGAGTGCCCTAGGAGGAGAAAAAAAGCCCTAATGTTGATAAGCAAGCGAAATGGGTATGTGGCATTGTTGGATCTTCACTGCTTTTTGTGGCCTGTCAGCGAAAGAAGAATCTAACGAAGAAGACAGAGAGAGACCACAAAAGTGTTAAATGAAAATGAAAGGGGTCAAATTAACAATAATCAATAATTTCTGCCTTCAAATTCTAATTATTTTCTATCATCAAATATTTACTATATGGTCCTTCTACTACCTCAGTTTTTCCAGTTATTAACAAATATTTATAAAGTTTTCTTTTTTAACCTCATTTCCAATCAAATCCCATAACCTATTAGCTTCTCAATAGTTTTGTGAGTTAGAAATAGACCGTATTGGTCCATCTACTTTAAAATAGACCGTATTAGTTCCCGTATTATCAAAAACTAAACTCAGATGGTCCATGCCGTCAAGTTCCGTCCAAAT
>JAYMTH010000319.1:0-22907 GCA_036897465.1 Pelargonium australe
GCACATTAGCTTGTTGCATTCAGGTGATTTTTTAAGAAAATAAGCATGCATCAGCAAATGAAGAGTCCAATAAATAATACATAATAAGAGTGAAACCTTCATGTTAAGCTGTGTTCTGACTGAGAGAGTGAAAGCTGCTACAGCTACACTGAGTATCATTTTGTTCAAATCAAATGCATCTGCCTCCTGAGAAGAATAGCTGCACCCATAAATAAGTAAAAGAAGAGAAACCTCATTGATATGCTTAACTACACAAGACATGATAAACAACATGCCAAACTTATGTATGAACTCAAATTTAGGATCTCCCTTGACTTGACCAAACAACACACTCAAGTAAGCTGTTTGCAACAATTTAAGTTCCCCTTTAGGAGCCTTTTGATGTCATAAAATAAGAAAATAATACTCCACTCCAAAATGAGAGTTCACTTTCTTTTTTAGTTAGTTAGTTATGCATGAGTTACCAACAATACAACTAGGAAAAAATAGTTAAACTTCTTGATTTAATAAGCATGAGTAATCAAATGAAATAAAGTGACTCGATAAGACCCCATGCCTGGAGCTATATATCATATAACCCAACTGAGAGATTATAAAATAAGCTAAGCCCCTCTTAATATCCTTTTGAGAAAGAGCTAAAGTAGTTCCTAAAAACTCCGTCATTAGCTTCAATATGTAAGGCATAACTATGAAAAGAGCAGCTACCATACTATAATGTTCAAGAGACAAGTATAGCAGCTACCATACTATAATGTTAAAACTTCTTGATGTTCAAGAGACAAGTATAGCAGTTACATAAAACAAAGGGTAAATTAGTGCTCCATTTCGGAGTATTATCGTTAGTGACCATTTGGGTATAAAAAATAAACAAATAAACAAATGCACAATCGAATGCTAAAAGTGCCAAGTGTACAAGTAGCTAGAGCAATCAGAGTAATAGTTAAGAGATTGAGAATGAGACGTGGAAAAATAAAAATTAAAGACAAAAGTGACGTACTTGTGACTTAAAAGAACATCACAAAATTGATAGAACGCGTCTTGGATATGACACAATTCAGTTGAAACAGATGCATCTTCATTTTCACCAACTATCAACTTCTTTTCAGAATTAACATATTCAGCGAGAGGCTGACACAAGAATTTCATTGCATTCAAGTATGGTAACAGATAAGCCTTTCTAGTCTTCTGCGAATGAGTTTCAGATGCCTTACAATCAAAATCCTTATGTGAGTGAGTTCGACCATCAGAATCCTTATGCTCAAGACAGGATGGTGCACATTTCACATGGCAGTTAATGGGAAAGTAACTTTTTGCTGATTTAAGTGAAGACGCAACACTGTGCCATTGTTCCCTATCATCGAGCAAAATTCTGACTACAAACTCATATACTACACCTCTCGAGCTTGTGAAATCACCATGTTTGAACTTAAGACTGCAATCAGTAAAGTACAACCCCGTGGCATACAGCCCTAAAATAAAATCTAGGGGTATCAAAACCTGCCAAAGAAGTTAAAACATATGAATTCAGTATTTTGTACACTCATGCAAACAATTATGAAACATATGAACATAATGCCACGAGACAGTACATATTAAAGTAAATAGAAAAGATACCTGACGGAAATCACCTGCTATTTTGTATAGATGTGATGCAAGAGCCTTATGAGAACTTGCACTTGAGGCTCTACATTTATTGGCACAATAAGAGACAAGTTCAACAAACTCTACTCCAGTAGCTTCCTTTTCATCCTAGAAAGATATATTTTGATCAACAGTTCAGTTAGTCTGGAGAGATAAGATGCAAATTATAAACTAATAAGACCTCAAGCACAGGTTTCAAGAAGATAAAAATTAACAGTAATAAAGATGTTTACATTGAGTTGTCTGTACATGTAATAGATAACACCTGTTCTGATATTTTTTCCTACTTTATTTTCTAATTCGTGAACATAAGGTAGTTCAAGCACTAAAAATAAGACATGACACACTTCTACTCCTTATTGTAGAATATAGCTAATATAAACTGCTAATTTGCTATATGAAGCTGCCTATAACAAAAAACTGAAAATTAAACTAAACATTGGAAAATATGGAAATGAAAGCATGGTTTAGCTGAGTGTCTCCGTAACCATTTTGAATTTCATATAAAACTTATGTAGTATTACCTTGCATTGATGGGCAACAGTGTCCAGAGCACATATTATTAAGTCAGTGACAACCGAGGATCTATCCTCTTGATGTGAAAATAGAGCGGAGCATATCCTACAGGCAAACTGCATATCAAGATCAATAAGAGAAAGATTAAAAAATATCATTGCATATTCAGATAAAAACCGTACATAAGCCACCTTATAAATTTGATCTTTCATTGAAGACTCTGCATACTCGGTCAATGCTTCCACGCAGAAGACACGTAACAAATTGCCATCAAATTCCTTTAGCTCCCCAACCAAAAATAAGGCACACTTTCCCAGATATGTCACCAGAGCCCTATGCAATTTCTCATATCTACCAGCATCTAGCATCCTAAAACATACAAATTCGCATCATCAAATCAAAAACCCACTAAACTCAGCCCAATATTGCAGCTAAAATTTTCTGCATATTAATAAGATAATCATGTATGCAGTGGTTCAAGTAGTAGAAATGGGTATCCATTAGCAGAGCAACTTTAAATCCCACAGACAAAAAAACTACTTAAAAAACACCATCCAACTATAAAAATAGATAATTACACCAACTCTTTGTTTCATTGACAGAAAATCTAATTTAACAACTAACTCACATAAAATTTGATCCAAAGATTTTGCACTGTTTTGGTGCAGCAAGAAATAAAAATTGTCCTCAATCAGTCTGCGTTAAGAAGAATTTTATCGATCCTACCACTAACTATATCCCACACAGATACCCAGAATTACCCATTTAATTTCTAGTATATGCCTAACTTACTACCACCCATAATGCTTTGCACTCTGCTTTTGAACAACAAGCAGACAGTGCAGCTGAGATACCAATATATAATTTCATTTTTACCAAATTGCTTCATTAGCATCACTTAGAGTAGCAATAGTAGTACTGATTTGGCAAAAACATTTTGCCATTTGATTTGAGATCACAAACATGTAAAACACTTCGATAATTAAAGTCGCACACCTGAACCAAGGCCTGACCTCCTCCACCAAATCCAGCACCCTCCTATAATCCCCACTCTCTTTACTCTTCCCCATGGCCGTACACTTAACCAGAGTCACCACAACCTCCACAACCAAAAGCACAAACTCCTCATCACCACTACCCTTCTCCACACCTGGCAGCCACTTCCCCTCCGACTTCCCCTTCTTCCCAAAATCAACCCTCTTCAGCCTCTCCAAAAGCCCAAAACCCTCCATTTCCGCCTCCTTATACAACCCACACGTCTCAAAACAATGCACCAACCTCACCCTCTGCAAATCCACCATATACGGCTTACACGACAACTGCGACGATATCAGGTCCAAGCAATTGAGGCACAACCTGTAGGCATCGAACAGTCCGGGAGCCGATTGCGTGTTCCTGGACGGATCGGAGAGGCGCTTGGGGAGGATTCCGAGGGAGCGGTTGAGGAACGGAAGAAATTGCTTGGCGAGCGACCGGATAGAGGACTGGTTGGCATCGGCGGCGGATTTGGACGGCCTCTTGGAGGGTTTCTTGGGGTTTGTGAAAGCTTCGAATGGCTGGAGGTGGGCGGAGAAGAGCTTGTAGATGTCTTCGGAATCAGAGGATTCGAGTTTGGAGAGGAGCGAGGTTTCAATCGGAGATCCCATGGCGAGCGAGAGTGTGTGTGGTTTCTGGTATCTGCTGCTTCTACCTGAAAGTTTCCGGGAAACAAAAAACTTCACTTTGACAGAGACAGAGAGTAGGTTTTGATTAACTAAATTGTGAAAACAAAATTGGGGCAAAATCAGTAGAAGTGAAGAGAGGCTGTGACGGAAATGCTCTAGGGCTTTGGGGGTTTTAGCGAGAGGCGCGAATTGAGCCCGCCATTGTTCATTTCAAAGTATAGAGAAGCGAAGTGTGTCGAAGAAGGAGATGGATATCAACTTGAGGGCTCTAAACGGTGTCGTATGGGTGGCTTAGCCATTGTACTTCATTTCTCAACAATTTGAATCCATCACCTAGGGTTAGCAAGCAATTTGTTTCGTAACACGACTGGAGAGTTGCATATTTGAGCTCGCACATTTTGTGATCGTGTCGTGTTTGTGTTGGGCCTCTGTAGCACACACACGATTAATTAGTCGTATTGGGTCGTGTCAAACGTGTTGGATCGTGTCGTGTCAAATGTGTTGTCGTGTTCGCATTAATCGTATTTTGTTGCGTCAATATGGCCTTTTTTTATAATTAAGTGGTACTTTTATTATACCTAAAAGGGGAAAAAGTACAAGGATCCAAATATCCGAAAATGGAGAGATACAAGGATTTGGGGATCTAAAAAACAAAACAAGTTGAATACTAGCCAATGGCATTCATGGGACAATTGCACCAAGATTGGAAGGGGGGAGAGATCATCGACCGGGGAGCAGTGTTTGGGGAATAAGATGAACATGAAGGATCGAACTTTGTAGAAGGTGTCTAGGGCAATTGCTGGAACGTTTTGGAAAGTAAGCTTGTTGCGGGCGAGCCAGATGAACCAGAGCGTGGAAGGACAGATTGCGAGCCAAGCGTGTCGGGTTAGTTTGTTACCCTAAACTATTGAGCTTCATTGGAGAAGAAAGACCGAGCAACATAAAAGGAAAGTCGTGCTTGTTGACCACCATGAAAGAATGAGTCTCCAAAACTATCGTGTTAAACGAGTCATGTTAATAATAATGTCGTGTATGTATTGAGCCATGCAACACGATTGTTAAACGTTTTGTTTCAGGAATTCAATAGCATAAGCATAAAACATAAGTACAGATATTTAAAGCAACTTTTACAAACAATCCCAAAGCAAAGAGTGATTAAGAAAAGAAAGAGATAAAATAAATGTACATGTGTTACATTGGTAATCTTCACATGGGAAATGTTCACCATTTTAACATAACAGAATAAATAAAGAAAAGGAGGAGAAGGAAATTAGGAAGTTACATCAGAAAAATTACACCAATGGGAAAAAAATACACCAACTTTCCCAACCAATCTTGTCAACAAACCTGCAATATAAATGAGGAAGTAAATGTAAATCATCTATGTTTTCCCTAACCTTTTTTTTTCTTTCAGTTTTCTTCTTCCTAAAACTATTTACCTAAGGAAATTTTCCTATTCCCCCCTTTTTTTTTTCGAGATTACGGTCCGTCACTGGTCTCCACTTGCTTCTCTATGTCTACGCCTCCTTCCCGATCGTCCTAACAATACCCTACCATGTCGGCGGAGCCGGTTAACCAGGGACATACTATTACCATTGTCACCGTCACTGTCATTGTCATCATCTTCGTCGGATGAATTTAAACCTACAACAGGAGAAGTGTGGCGGACACCAAGCGCTCCACCAGGCTGTCCCAACCGCCCTAAGTTGACATTCCCAGACTGCCCAAATGCGTGCAGTAGGAGAAACACGTTCACCAAATTACTATCTACTCCCACCTCTAAACCTCCGTTGGGATCTGTGGCATCGGCATCTAAGGCCTCATCTTCTTCATCTGAGTCCATACCGTAATTGTTCCCTTCTATTACATAGTCCCCAAACACCATAGCCCCAGGCATTGTTGACCTTATCGTGCTGATCACGTCATCGCGCTCACGCTCGCGCTCGAGCCTTCTCCATTTCTGTTCATGGGCTGGATCGACTTCGCGCGGTCGTGCGGAGGGGTGCTCTGCCTTCACATGCTTCCTAAGCTCCTTGTAGTTTCCAATGAACGGGCAGTTCTCCTGCATGCAGCTTCTCTTCTTCAAATTAAGATACTCTCGTGCAGGTTCAACCACAGTCCATCCTTTCACCTGGCCCCTGCAAAGTGGGCATGCAAGCTCTGCTGCTTCAGGCTTCTCAACTGGCAAGGTGGAATCGGGTATCTCCAAAGGATAAGGAACCGAACCCTGTGAAGGTTGTCCATCATTAGGACAGGTCACTTTAGTATAGGCTTTCTTGTACTGGTCAAGGCAGTTGGAATATTTTAAGCTAGTTCCACACATATAAGGACGGCAACCCTTGTCATGAGAGGAACAGAGAAGAAGAACAGCATTATGAGGGAACTCCATGCACACCGAACAGTTTATATCTTCCCAGTCTTTCTTATCTAGGCCTTTGGGACATTTCTTTGAGCATATGTCCCCTGAAGTTTCGTGATCATAAGGCAATGGGTATGGGCTTGGCCTGCACTGTCGGGAAGCAAACCTTCGTCGTCCTCTGCTACCTTTCGCCATTTCCAAGCTTAACCTGAGTTGTTGTAAAATTAATAACATAGACTAAGATATCCAATCAAGTCAATGCTATCAAAAAACAATAACAAAATAAGAACAAGCATTGAAACAGGTACTCTTGTAACAAAAAATGTAGAAAAGAATGATATTCATTAATGATGAATATAATTCTCATTTATGCAATAATCCCTATTTCACCCCAAGGTGAAATAGACAATATCATTAGAAAGGGAATTCACATGCAACCTTATATTATTTTATGCAATCATTGCAAGGCTAGTCCCAGAGATAAAAAGCAACACACATACGGCAATCTAATTTTTAGTCCACACAGGCATGGAACGTGAACTGTGTCCTACACAGCAAAAAAAAAAAATGTACTAGCTTCCGTGTATGCAATCAAACTGTATCTTGCACTTGTCTTTAACTATAGATATCATAATTATTCATCTTTAATGAATGAGCAATGAAAATCTAAGGGATTAAAAAAAAACTACTAGAAGATGTAAACAGTAAGACTCAAAATTTGAAGAAAAAGAAAAGCCCTTTTCTGGCATACCTGACCAGCTTCAAGGAAATGATGCCTTGATATAGCCAAAAAATAGTAACAACAATAACGTAGTAATATCCAAAGCAGTTGTTCCCATCGCAATATAGCACACATGCTTTCTTGCTTGAGATACATCAAATACAATCAAGTAAGGATGTAGTCTCTTGACACAAATAATGTGCTATGCTAGGATGCTAGACGAAAACATACTCTGAAATCTATAGAAAACTTTACAAAGAATGCTCACCAAACTACGTATACTAAGACACTCAGATTAAAAACCTTTAGGAACTGCATGCATTAATTTGGTGAGTTAATCATCACACAATAACATAGCTAATATCACCAGAAACAAGCAGACACTTGCAAACTAAGTAACATCAAAGAAAAGAAAGTGACGGTAAATCCTGGAAGAAGCATAAATTTTGTTCAAGAAAACCATATGGAAATATTTAAGAAATACAATATAGCCACATATATAGAGGATGAGGGCAGAAAAGAGCACAGTATAACTTTTTTCTAAGGATGAAAAATAATAGTTCATAGCATTCAAGACAAAGACTCATAATGTAGATCCCTCAGCCCTAGCGATTAAGCAAATTAGTAGATAAGTAAGTACTACTGAAAAATAAATATTTAACAAAAAATGGACCAAACAAAATTTTAAACTATACATAGATGCCTCCACAGTCAAAGCTGTTACCTTTATCATATGAATGTACACAACCAAAATGAGGCTAAGATTCACCATTTAATATCTAAAATGCCTTATAGAGGTTAACATGTGAACCTGTACATTACATGTAAACTACACAAAAATATGAGAACAGAGTAACTAGATCCAAATCTAACTGTATGAGCAGGAAGCTATACATTGCGATCTTCTCTTCGAGAAAACAAAAATTATACTCCCTCCGTCCCAAAATGAGCGTCTTGTTTCCATTTTTTGCAAAAATTAAGGATTACAAGATAATTTAGTGTGTTTCCAATATAACCATCACTTTCCCACCTACACCCCATGTGCAAATCTACCCATGTGCATAAGCGATAAGGGTAATATGGGAAAAACAATAATATAATAACTTAAAAATAGAAACAAGACACTCATTTTGGGACAAAAAATTTAGACAAACAGGACACTCATTTTGGGACGGAGGGAGTATTAGATTAAGAACTCGATGCACATGAGTTTCTGACACCCATATTATATGTAAGAGCTTTTACTTTATGCTAGTGGTTTGTTGTGCGTGACTCAATCGCTTGTCTGTAGTACACCAGTGATTGGCATTTAATATAAATTCAAAACTGCTAATGGATCCCAAGCAACTAGTTCAATTATTACTTTGTGCAACGCATAGTCAAATATTAGTCGGTATCTGGAAAGTAAAATCAAACCCATATATCATGATTCATGACCATATATGATTCATGATCAATATGGATGGTGGTGTAGTTCATATTCTGATAATGGGAGTCTTGGTTGCCCTTATTATCAGGGCTTCACATATTCAATCCTTTCTGCTTAGTGGAATACTCCCAAGAAGGCAGATGAAATAAAATGCCGCAGAAGTGATGGCAATTTGGGTTGTTTACTTGAATATCATTGCTAATGATATAAGTTATACATTTACTGATTTACTTATGGTGCAATTGACGGTTGTATAATTTTTCTATTTCCATGCAATGGGGAAGGATATTAAAATGCTATTTGTTAGATTAGATTATTGACTGAGCATTATTCTAAGAGAATATTGATTGAGTTCTGGCTTATTTGCAAGTGTGCCATAATAGGCGTATACATTGTAATATGAGCTGAACTCTACACGGTTAATTTGATTTTTTGAAATACTCATGCTTCGAGTAAGTTTTTGTTATCTCAGTTGCTAAGCTGTGAGCAATATGCTGCTGCACACCTAAATTAGCCAGTCTGTTAGATTTATATGGAAAGTATTCACTCTACAAACGGCAACCTAAATCCATAGATCAACTTGGCTAATACAAGACATATTAACATTAAATGATTTATAACATACACGGCTGGATAGCTGTCATTGGTGCGAGCAGATTCATTTTTCATTTGTTACTGTAAACACTTATGACTTTCTATCTCAAATTCGTAACATTCTGTGATTATTATTAATTTTTTGAAGGTTATAGCCGCAACAGTGGCAAGTGATCCAGCGAAATATTCTGAAGCATTTCTTGGCAAGCCAAATGAAGAGTACTGTGCTTGGATTCTTGATTCAGAGAAGTGGGGAGGTTTGTTAAACTTCTCTCTTGTCCTCGTCAGAGCATGCTTAAGAATTCAAATTACTCACTCTTTTCATGGAATGTTAATTTTCTCTTAGAATGAGGATATTGAGGTTGTTAGTTGTTTCAAGGTAAAATGCTTTGGTAAATTTTCCTGTTTGCTAGGGGAGCATCCCATGGTCTAAATGTCCCAACTTGTTTGACATGCTACCTAACGTGTTATTCTGGTTACTTCTTAAAAGAACCGTTTGTTTGTTCCTTTTCCAAAAGTCACTAATTAGAAAGTCTAAATTTAACCATATATATTGCCACACCTTTCAAGAGCATTAAATCCACATCGGCTAATAATTGCAGGACCCAAGTTTGTCGTTATAGTGAACCAAGTTCACAGTAGCAACTTTTGTTTTCAATTGATACCCATTTAGAATGTTCAAGGGTTGGATAATTGTCCGAGTATCAGACTCATAGTTTTATATCAAAATGCCGTGAGACAACTAACTATCCAGGATTAGCATGAGGTTTCTTGTGCTGAGCCTAAATCAGTTAAGTGTTATTTAGGTTGCTTCTTGAGTCATTATTCCATGTACATTACCATCTACATTCTCTTGTGAAGGTGCCATTGAGCTTTCAATATTAGCTGGCTATTATGGTCGTGAAATTGCAGCTTATGATATCCAGACCACAAGATGTGATCTGTACGGCCAGGTTAGCATTAATAACATGTTCTGTCATCTATGTGCATTCAGCTAAGGCAGGATGGTGCTTCATTATATCTTTTCTTTTCTCATTGGGTGCTATTTAACAGGAAATGATGTATTCTGAAAGAGTTATGCTGATTTATGATGGCCTCCATTATGATGCTCTTGCTGTACGTTCTTTTAAAATACATCTCATTTCATTTTTATCTCTTTAATCAGTCCTGTCATAAGAATCAAAACAGAAGTGATGGAACACGATATTCTAGTTGTCTAGCTGTTGCTAACGTGTACTTTTTTTCGGGTCAACAGATGTCTCCCTTTGAGGGAGCCCCAGAAGAGTTTGACCAAACCATATTCCCTGTTCAAAAGGATCGGACCATTGGGCCAGTCGAGAGACTCGCTCTTAACTTTGCCAAGGAGCAACAAAGGTAGTGGTAACCATAGTTTTTGGAAGTACAATTTCTTGTATTCCATATGTACAGTTTCTACAATTCCCCAACACCGTAGGAAATGATCCTGGATTGCTTATATGTGACAGAACGTTTCTATTCAAGTGCAAATTTATTTGTCATCTCCGTTTCTTTCCTTATTTTACCAATCGAAAAGATAATTTTTACAAACTAGTTTCTATACCTTATATAGATTATGAAAGGTTTTATTGTTTTTTTTTTTATAGGAAAATATGTTTTATTCTAGTATCTTGTATCGCTCTAATTTCGAGGTCGCTAGCCTACTCCATTAGTATATCTTCTTGGTTATGTATACAACATTATCACGGTCTTTGTAACTTAGGAAAACCATGCAGTCATAAGAGATCCCATTCTCTAGCTTCTTATGTCTCCCTATACTTTTGCTGCTTTACTGTGAAGTGTGAACCACCAATGCATCAGGGAAAATTGCTACAAATGCAGATCGTTTATGTTTTGTGCTAATTTTCAGGAAAAGGAGTTACACCGACACTTCCAACTTTACTCTGCGCTGTGGGGTGTGCCAAATAGGAGTCATTGGCCACAAGGTCATATTCTGCACATAATATATCTCTGCCTAATCTTTACCTTCTCATTGTTCTCCCAACTTTTCATTTATGTGATTCTCATGAACGTTTTTACGATTGAATGAGCAGGAGGCTGTGAAGCATGCTCAGGCTACTGGCCATGTCAACTTCCAAGAATACAGATGATGGGATAGAGTTGAAACCAAAGAGCTAACTCAGCTTTAGCTCATTGCATTGTTGTATGGTTGGTTAAGCAATTTTTTTAGCTCATCATAGAACCAATAAATAAATTATGCATATTGTGTAAACTGTTGATGTAAAATGCATATTGTATCAATTAAAAGAACTTATGTATACAAATGCTTTTGTTGTGCATTTTATTGGATCATTTCACCCAAGGAAAATCAATTTTTCATTTCCTTGTCTTTCTGTAACTATAAATTTATTATTATAGTTCCCATCTATAAACGAATAGATCTTGTTCTTGAGCATAAAGTTGCTAATGTCACGGATCAAATGAGTTTGTGTAATGATAAACTCATTCGACCCGTTACAATAAGCTCATTTAAGCTCACAAGTTATGGCCGTATGGCCCTTTGAGCAAGGCTCATGGTTCTAACCAGTGTTTGCTTACTCAATTTTCTTGCTTATAAAAAATATACAAGATTCGAAGTTCAGGATCTTCTAGTAATGAGCTATATAGTATTATTAATCAGCTCTAAATAAATAATGGTTCATGTAATCTAGTAGATGCCATGCAATGACTTCACTATGAAGATCACCGGAAATGATGTAGAACCATTTGAATAGGTGCCTTTCAAGTTACATGTTACAACATGGTTCTGAAATTTTCTATTACATCTTACATATTACACATGAAACTAAATATGTAGGAGCAAAAATGGAGGAACCAGCAGAGTAGATTGCATCCATGGCATCAAGCAGCAAAAGATAGATACCTTCAGACTACTGAGCAAAACGAGCAAGTACCTTCGGTCTTTGTTGGTAAATTTACGAGCAACCTCCTCCACCTCACTGTCTAGATCTTCTGTTTAAGAACATGGCGCAACTGCACCTTCTGACTTTCCATCCTTGCCTCCAATAGTTTTGCCTTGAGACTGTTCTTCTGCGCGCCACGAGGCCATTCGATGCATCCTTTCATCCCTCTATTGATGTGAGGATTTCCAGATTCCGGCGAGCTCCACCGCCCCATGAAATCTGGAGGACTAAGCCCGCCTTTGCCAGATACTCGATCTGGAGACATGATACTCCCATTTGATAGCCTTGCATTTGAAAGCCTGCCGTTCATTCCTTCCAAGGAAATTATTTTGTAGCTGTCTCCGTTATTTGGGATTGATCTCCAGAGCCTTGCTATGGACGACACCTTCTTCGTTTGCCTTTTTGGTACCGAGCATACTTCGCTGATTTCAGTAAATGGTGTTTCCTCAGCACCATTGCCTTCCCACTCTGTTCCACTCCCTGATACATTACTGTCTCGGCGACCCTTATTGACAGACATAGTACTACCATCAGGTGAACAGCTTGAGCCCTGATCATCAACATGGCTCACAGTTTCCCACCCACTTTCATCTTCTTCAATTTCACCACTCTGATCAATATATCCATTGGAATGTCTCTGAATGCTGCCCTTGTTACGCATGTTGACTTCAGGACTCACGGTATGGATTTTCGAGGCATGGCTAGCAGGACTATAAGCAGTGCAAGGTTCAATCTCCCTTTCATTGGATTCGCCAAAATTTACATCTTCAAAGATAGAGAAAATATCATCTGGATTCGGGGGTTCATAAGAAAATTCGGTTATCTCTTGAATAGTCATTGAAGCAGCAGCCTGTCGAAGCATCTCTGCTTCTTTCACTTCCTTCGCGTCAGATGTTGCATTCCTTGACCTTAAAAAAGCCTCTAGATCTGCTACAAGTTTGTTCATATAAGAATACTTTTCTTCAACTGCCACCTTGGCATCAACCAGCTTCATCTGAACTCGTTCTTCACGCCAGACCTCTGCCATCTGCAACATCTTCCTTTCCTCATCTACTTCCTCCCGGAGTTTCATGGATTCCCTCTTCAATTCTTCAACTTCGGCCTTGTCTTCTCCAATTTCATTAGCAAGTTCGTCACACACCTCCTCAATTAATTCTCTTGCTTTCCTTTCTTTTTCGTAATCCTGCATAAATCGCTTTGCCAACAACTTGGCATCAGCCAACTCATTAACCAATTTGGAATTTACAATTTCTATTCTTTGGCGATTTTTCCTTTCTCGATTTACTTCAGCCTTCATATCCTCAATAAATGCACGGACTTTCTCATGCTCTCTGCTCCGCCATGCAGCCCTTTCCTCGCTCACTTTTTTCAAAAAGTGCTCCATTTTCTTTTTTGAGGACCTGCGCTCGGTCTCAAGCTCCTGAATGCGTGCTCGAGCTTGATCGAGCTCAGATTGAAGGGCAGAAACCATAGATGCAGCACTTGCTTGTTGATCAAGAAGTTTCGTATGGCTGTGAATCTGGTTAACTTCATCTGGTGCTTTTAAACATACGGGATCCCACTTTGTAGCCCCTTCCATTGCAGAACTGAAGTTCTGAAAGGAAGGTTCAAGCTAAAGATGAAAACAAATCAAAACTTAGACACTAAACAAATCAATAATATAAAATACATCAGAAGAGGTAACTTATCCTCTTAACAAATAACACATTCGAAAAGCTCGTCATAAAAAATTACTCAGAAGCAGTTTGAACATAAAACAAATTACTCCAATATTTATCCAACTGCTTTTCCGAGTTTTGATTTTCAGTTATGCTGTAAAGACTATCTAGTTTCAGCCTGCTTTAGGGCAAGAGCCTAATTTGGCTTATGTGAAACAGCCATATATTTTGTGGGTTGTTTTAGACATTTCAAAAACTGGTGTATAAAGATTGAGGAAACATTTTTAGCCTCACAATGTGCCCCATGTGTTGTTGTAATGAAACTTTTAAGAAATTAAACAGACATCTCCCCTCATTTGGCAACAAGTCCTAACAAGCCATGTGTTTCTATAATCAAACTTCAGACATATTAGGCAAATATCTGATAGAACTCCTTGCTTTGACCTATCACATCTTTTTCTACTTTAATCTCCTCATAAATTTCAAGAATTTCACTTTACAAAGTTATTAATGAAAGATATATCCACGCTATCACTATAATAACAATAAATATCTTTACATTCAGGATGGGGTTTGGCGGATTTAACCGATTGTCTATTGCAGTTAATAACAGTAAATAGCATTACATTAGGGCATGCACGCGCACAAGGGAAGAACCAAAACGTGGGGCTATATACTTCTAGCACGATATTTGTGAATCCAAAAGGTAGATCATCGCCATTAGGTTCAAATAAGGAGCTTAAGGAATCACCCAGCACAAGGTTCTACAAGAATTCAATATTATGCAAACTTAATTGCCTAAATAAATATTACAACACGGTGTGATACTGTGATGGTATGTGCAACACGAGTTAGAGAAAAGGTTCATTAACAAATGACAGTTAATCCCAACCTTACCTTAGACATAAATCCATTCTTTGTTCCAGGAAAGGAACCCAAGCTCTGCAGAAGATCCTTCACCTCTGAACCATACTCTTTGCCACTGTGGTGATAGGCAAACGGCAGTCCTACATGGCTGACACTGGCAGGCTGCAAAGAACAGCGCAATATGTATATTAAAGAGAAAACAGTTCCTCTGTTTCACAATATGGTATTTTAACATTAACAGTGTACATGAAACTAGCAAAACACAATCCACGAATTCCAGAAGTCTTGCAAGGAAATGCCATAGATGTCTCAAGAAAGTGCTGTGTAGATCGCAGATGCAATAAAAAGATACAGATGATTTTGTGCGATACTACATACATCTAACTAAAGCCAAGAGATTATGATTCGGATATCGGTCAATCCCACGAGAGGGCATAAAATGCGACTAGGCCACTATTGTTTGAGCTTATATTGCTAATTAAAATCACTAATCTCCCCAACTTAAGCAGGTTTTGATAGCAAGAAGAGACCTTTAGTACTACCATTCAAATCAATAACATCAAACAGAACACAAAAACTTGAACTTCATCTAGTCTTGAAGAGGACAAATTCCAGAACTAGGCATCAAAACACAGTCACCAAACAGCCCAATGAATACACAATAAATATGTAAAATAAATAAAAACTCTAGCTTGAAGATCACTCTCTATCACCAAATGGTCCACACAAGAACACCCATTTCAATTCCAACAACAGACCCCCCAAGAAAATTTGTATATTAAAATCACAGATCTTCAAGAGCAAACAAAAAAATACCCATTTCCAAGTACCTGAAACCCTAACCGCTCGTTACTCCTCTGCCATCCGCCACCACCTTCACCTTCCACCTCCGGCAGCTGCAACCTCCACAGCTCAGCCGCGAGCTTCCTCGCAGACACCACCGCAATCTCAATGAGGGCTGCCATGGATGAGAAAAATCTAACAATCTCAAATAAAATTCTAAAATTCTAAGACAACTAGATTGGGTGTTGGTCAAAAAGCTGATTTGAATTAGGTGTTAATTTTTGTTTCTGTTTTTTGATGGGTTTTGCTCTTAGAGCTGATTTGGATGTTGGGTTTTGGTCTTTGCTTGATTTGTTGGGTGGGTTTTGGTGTTGCAGAAATCGACGACTTTGAAGAGGTGTTGATGGTGAGAGAGAATGAGAGGTCGAGGGGCAGAGGGTGCAGATCGGACCTCCACGCCGGAGTTTCATCGAGACCACGCCGGTCCATTCCGCTGGCCAACGGAGTAGGACGATGATGGTGTTGGATCGTAGTGATGGTGCAGGTCCTCGACGGCCTCAGATCTGCTTCATCGAGACAACGCCGGTGCTCCACGCCGGTCGATTCTCTGGCCAACGGAGCCGTCACCGGCGAAAAAAGCCACCAACGCCAAAAAAATACGAAGAAAAAAGATGAGGCGAAGGAAGGAGACGATGACTCCTTGTTTTGATTTTTGATTTTGTTTTTTGTTTTTGTGTTTTAAATAGTAATTAATGAAAAATTATCAAAATCAGCTACTTAATTATCCAAAATTATCAACTCACCGTCCAATCAGCAAAAAATTTACACCTCACCAGCCAAACGTCCATGTCACCTTCCACGTCAGTATCCACATCAGCAATTTTTTTTCACGTAGGCAAAATTTAACGGACAAATTGACGGAATGTGACGGCGGGTATGTAATTGGGTTCATAACAAAAGTGTGGGTACTAAATTGAGTGTAAAATAAAAATATAGATACTTAATTGGACACAATAAAAGTTTGAATACTATATTGAGTATTTGGCCAAAGTTTGGATACAAAAAAAAACCTATATCCCGACTAAATAACACTTAAGATCTTCCAAAATATATTTGCAACTAGCATCTTGTACCTATCCATCAGTGATCCACCTCAAAAGAGATTGGACCTTATTGTTTTTTTTTTTTCGGGTTAAACGCACTGGAAGTACCCAAACTTTGGACTGAAACCCAATTTGGTACCTAAACTTCAATTGTACCAGACTTAATACTCAAACTTTGATTTGGAACCCAATTTAGTATCTACCGTTAATTTATCCGTTAAGTAGCTGACGTGGCAGTTAAAATTATACAATGCCACATCATCAAGTTAACGACACAATTAACGGAAGTAGAAGGCAGGTACTACAATGGGTTGAAAATAAAATTTTGGGTACTAAATCTGGTACAATTAAAATTTGAATACCAAATTGAGGTTCAGCCCAAAGTTTGAGTACATCCAGTGCCTTTAACTTTTTTTTTTTTAATTAGCAAAAATACCAATCTATTGAATAAAACTCCAGAAGAGAGAGCGCCGTACAACACCAAAGAAAAGCAAATGAGTTGGATCTTATTGTTAATTTGTTTTAATTCTCACTATCAAATCACGGTCTATCACTGATATGGCATGATAGCTTTGTGTTTGAACCAACAAAATTTGGGCTCATAAACATGTAAATGTAATGGTACACAACAGTCATATTTTACGGGCATATATAAACACGTAACTTTTGACAAACTTGGTGTTTAGATTAACTTTTAAAGAATAGTAAATATTTATGTATAAATATTGTAAATTACTAGTCAATTATTTCAAAGAATTTCTTATTAATGTTAACTATACATCATTTATCATCCACTAACATATTTCTATATTCTTGTGGTTGCTATTATAGTTTAATGACATGAATTTCAATTTAACAAATGGCCATGATATGTTTATAATACTAAACAAATTTTCTTAATTTATGGTTGATGAGATGATGTCCAAATGAAAATGTAATTGACGGATTACCCGTAATTCGTCCACAAACCGCCCGCAACCTGCAAACAAACCACCTGTCAAATATCATGTATCAATAGGTGGCTTATAGGTTCAAGTTTTGTAATCCGCTCACTTTGCGGGTGGATTGAAAAATAAGCTCTACAGACGCGCCCATGAACACCCCTAGCTGTGGAGTATGGACTTTTTGAGAACCCAAATAAACTTATACTTTGGGCCCTTGGATCATATAGAAATTATGTAACAATATTCACAGAGCTATTTAGTTTAGTGAACCAACCAAACTAGATAAGGCCCATGTAGCTTTCTTTTGTTTCATGTGAGGCCCAAACACAAATACAGCTTTACTATTTGGCTTTCCAACTCTCAAGATATAATAAGCTCAATACATGAAATGAAAAAGATAAAAAGAAAATAAAGTTACTGGTGTGGTAAATAATACGTCATTTAACTACAACGTGTCATATCATCAACTTTGTGCATGTCATTAATATACATCCGTAAGTGGTCCACAAGAGCCAACCACGTGAGTTTGACGTTGCGTTTAACTTATTTTTCAACTAGGCAAAGCCAAAAGGACGTCACTTTTGGCTATAAGATTGAACAATACATGAAACACGGCGTTTCATTGTTAGAGCTGGGCCAAATTGTTGATGTGTACTGACGACGTGTACAAAAATAATGATGTATACTGCAAAATTATATAGGTAGTCAAGTGGTTTAAATTATTATATATATATAAAAAAAGAAATCGTTAACAAAAAATGAAAACAAGATACAACTCGAACTAGATATTAAAAAAAGTCAGCTCAAGAAAGCCCATAGAAATTTATATATAGCATTTACAAAGTTGTGACAAAATTTAAGACGGAAAATGTACACCGCTTTCTCAATATAGCATTATTAATTATTAAGTCATTTTTGAAAATACCATCAAAAGTCACAAAGATGATCATGAACATGGAGAAGGTAGCTAGTGAGAAACTCATCTTTTAATGTTCGTTGTCCTGTTTTCATTAAGTGATTTTATTTATGATTTTCTTAGTACAATCAATTACTTTACAACAAAAATAAAACAAACTAAATTTTAAAATTGATTGATTGGTAAATTATGTTATTGGATCAAAGAATTAAAAAAAAAAATTGATCTAAAATGGATTGGTGATTTGGTGCTACGCAACAAAGAAGTTTGGAAATATCTCATCATCTATCTCCAAATGACAGCCTCAAAACTGAAACATGTGAATGGTTACAATCACAATTCACAAGCATCATTATCCATTGTGTTTTACAACACACATTTACTTTCTAATTTTAGAATGAAATCCGTTTTTATTTTTTAAACTTTTTCCATAAAAGTAAAATTGAATAAAAAAGAATATTAATTTCAACACGTTGAACAGAGGTTCCCAAACAAACTAAAATGAAAGTTGGATTACAATTTGCATAATACCATACAAATCAAACTAACTAACTTCTCATTATTTATTCTCGAAACAAAATACAGACACTCATTTTGAAATAGTGGAAGTATAACCTTCCATCACACCCAAAAGACGACAGTAACGATCTTGTTCAACATCCGAATAGTAATACACTATCATTCCTGAAATAAGAGTTTTCTTTTTTATTTTGAGAAAAACTAAGGAGAAATTAGTCATTCTTGTATATTTCTCTTTTTCATCTCCATGAACGTATTATAAAAAACTAAAGAGATACTAAGCAAAGCAGGTTGGGCCAAATGATTTAAGCACTTCGAATTTTTTCTGAAGTCTCGGCTTTGAGTCAATCTGCTGACGGTATAATGTCAGTTATATAAATTTGAGAGAGATATCCTCTATTGTGTAGTTGCCCATGTTGTGTAGTATTATTAAGCGAAGAGAAAGAGAGTTGGGCAGTTGCATCTAAAGGGGCCATGGTTGAACACTAATTATGCATAAATGTCAAATTTCTTAGCTTTCAAGATAATAGTAGGAAGGAACCATGTACAAGTTCTTGGAAAGAAAAGAACATTCGGGTACGTGGTGAGTGGTGGGGCATTCATGTTTTTTCTCCTTTGACAATCAATATAATTAAATAATTAATTATTCAATAACCATTTTCCTACTTTGTTGTTTTTGGTAAAATATGATGCAATTGTTGTTCTCGCTGGCCACCTTTTGCTGCGCATAATTTTCAATGTTTTACAAGTGATGGAGTCATTTCAAAAGAGTTGGGCTACCAATTGACCAACTCCATGGATTCATTTTTTTATATATAAAAAAGTGTTTAAATTGATACCGTCCATTGGCCTAATTGACTCATTTTATATTGTAGAGAGTACTAAATGGATCTAATTTGAATGGTAGCGTTTGATTTTCATCTTTATATTTAAAATTTTTTAATGTAGAACAATACACACGTTAACACTTATCTTTACATGCGAGTCTTACATTTTTTTTATTGTTGAGCTTGACACGTGTACAATCGAGGGCTTTATAAATCGGCATTCACCCTCACGTATAGGTATTTCTCTTCCACGCGTGAGCTGCTGCAGGCATAACCATCTGCAAGCGGGCCGGAGACCACAGTGGAAGGCAACATAAACAGACCACTTTTGGGGCAAAGCTTGGATCAAAACTTGCTCTTGTTAGTAGGATTTGGCTTCCATCAAATTTCAATAACGGACTAAATATAATACTAGTAAGATTTGACTTCCACCATAATATTTAACTTATTCTTTTTATATTTATCTGATATGAGATAATTATTCACTCCAACACATGGATAGAAACTAGAATGCATCAAATACCTAAATTTAGGTACTTAAATTTTAAAACTATAATATTCCATGCTAAATGTCTCGCATTTGGTTCTAGTTGTAGTGGTGGAAAAGTTTGATTTACTGAAATTATTTGACAATTGGATTTAGGAACCTCCAAGAAGCATCATGTATACACTTTATTCAACGACTATATCAACTAGAAATTGCTTAGTCTTTTCGTGGGACAAAGATAGGTACAAATTACAAGTCTAAGAGGTAAGCTATTTTTTGAATGAAAACGAAAGAGAGAAGAAATATTAAATGTGAAACCGAAACAAATGAGAAAAAGAAAATAAGCATATACCAAACCCAATCAATTATATGTACTCGTTAGTCGTTAGATATTGTAGGTCAAAAATTACAGAAAAACCCACCAAATCTTATTTATCATGTGATTTAAAAAAATAATAGTAAAATAATCTTATTTATCATGTTGATTATGTTTCAGTAGATAATTGAAAGTTGTGATGATATATATTAGAAGATAGAGAAATATAAGTTAACTAACTTCTGATGTAGTGTAAAATAAGTGGTGCCTTTTGCCCTGGGTCAAAGGTGAGTAAACTTAGAGTATGAATTGTAAAATCTTCTTGTCCATGTAGCAAGATGTCTAGTTTAAGTGTCCAAATCCTCGTCAAATTGTCTCGAGTGTCCGACTTTTGTTCATATGTCAAGTGTTGAGTCTCAAGTCTAGTCTCCTTCCAAGCTATCTCCACTTGTAGCATGCGTGAAGATAAACACACCAAAGTAACGAAGCTCAAGAGGTGGGGTTACTAGGATTCCGCCTTAAGCGTGAGAGTATGTCCTCGTATGGTAACATGAATGTTTTGCAAAGATTTTCTAGTGAGAGAAATCTAGAGAGAAGTGAATGAAGAAATGAGCTTGGGATTCTAAATCCCCCTTTCTTTCAAAGAGGAGGTATTTATAGGCTATTACCAATCAGTGCCACGTGTCGGCGTATGATTGGTAGTTGAAGATGTGAGGCCCATCAATGTCCATTTGGTCCACTTGGCCCATTGTGCTCATCTATCCCATTTGTGGTGTTAGGCTTCTCTTTTCCTCCGGACGCGTTGCTCGTGCGCGTGGCGGTGAGGCGGGCGTGTCTTGTATGCTTCTTGAGAGATGAGATGACTCGCCAAGACCCTTTGTGAGCTAGTACCTCAAGGGCATAGTCAGGGGTATTTTGGAGTGTTGATTGTGCTCCATCTTGAGGCTTGTGTGATGAGATGACTCGCCTAAATTCATTTGTGAGCTAGTGTCTCGCAAGGCATATTGATGGGTGTATGAGAGTGTTGATGTTGTAAGGACTGGTTGGAGCGCCTCGAATGTGATTCGACAAGGTGAAAGCCTTGTATCAGCCTTGCAAGAGTGTATGAAGTCGTAGGGTACCATCTAGGGTCAAGAGGAGTCGACCATAAAGTGTCAGGGCATGAATACATGGTGATGGAGGATGGGACAGACCAATTGTTGCGTTGTTGCGACAATCAGGGTGTATAGATGTGTTTAATAGATTGGCTTGCGTTGACTCACTTTCATAGGGTACCATTTCCGCGACAATTGAGAAAAATATCGCGGCATCCATGGTACGAGCTTCTGTTGACTAGCCTTCTCGTGCGTCGACTAGCTTGCGTATAGTACGACTGCCGCGTCATGAAGGCTGATTTTCCTGGTAATCAATGGGCATGAATCTATTGATTAACTCTTCATGCGTTGACCAACATTTATAGGGTGCAATTGTCGCGGGTTGAGGGCAGATTGGCGCGATAATGAGGCATGTGCAGCCTTGGCCTTGTGTGTTGGGTCAATTGTGAGGTGCAATTCATAAAGTTTTTGCCTCTTTGCTTAGACAATATTTTCCCAAGGCTTGAGGCCTCCTTGGGGTCTTGATATGTCCATGGTGCCCTTTGTAGAGTCTTGGTCTATTTTCATGACGATTGGTGTATGTTGTGTCACATGGCTTATTTTGTGGCGTCTGGTCTATGTTGTGTCGCCTAACCTATTTTGTGGCGCCTGGCGCGCGTATATTGTGTCGTCTGGCCTATGTTGTGGCGCATAGGCTAGGAGCCTTGTGTAGGGTGTAGACTCATACCTAAGTGAGTTTTTCAAGCCTCCCTAGGGGTTGTGTTGTTCCTTGGTTGATTTGTTGAAGCCAAGCAGGGTAGTCACTTGACTAGGGTTTGATCTTGAATTTGACTCATTGGACCCGGGTTAGGTGACTTGGGTGACATTGGTCTGCAACATGTCGCCTTGTGAGCCGTTTTTGAAACTTATAACTTTTTAGGTAGCATCAATAAGTTTTTTATTTTATTTTTGAAAAAGTAAAGTAAGATTATTAGATCACGTGATTTTATTAAATATTATTTATATGCATTAAACTGATTTTGTAGCAGTAAAACATCTCGTTAAATTATTATTATATAAAGGTATCGTTTGGTACCCCGATTCTATATGGGAGAGTGACAAAGTCAATGAGAAAGTAAGCTTTCCCATATTTGTGTAAAGTGAGTCATATGAAAGAAAATGAAAAATATTAAATAATGGAATCCAAAATCCTCTCTAAACCCGAAAAATAAAATATTATCTCATAGGTGTTATTCTTGATTCATATCAACTTTCATGGTATATGTATTCTTGAGTGACACTTATGTCCTTAATTTTTTCCTTATTAATTTACATATTCTATGCACTTATTCACATATTTATACTATATAATAAATTATTCACCCTCTTTTAAACATATATGACAATTGTCTCAATTAGAAAATAATATATTTTTATATGGGATTGAGAATTATAAGCCAACATTTATTTAGCTTGGGTTAAGCCATGAATGATGTGATGACAACTCATTTATTTGGCTTGGGCTACGCCAAAAATTAATTAGCTTAGGCT
>JAYMTH010000320.1:0-22891 GCA_036897465.1 Pelargonium australe
TGGTTATATTGGAAACACACTAAATTATCTTGTAATCCTTAATTTTTGCAAAAAATAGAAACAAGACACTCATTTTGAAACGGAGGGAGTATAATCTTTCTTTTTTATACATATTATATAGTTTTTGCATTGAATTTTGGTCAGTTCATATTGTTGTGTATACTTATTCTTGCATTTATCTCTCATTTATACATTAATGAAACTTTAATTATAATGCTCCACAAGGAACCCATAATGATATATTTCAACCTTCCACTCATTAATAGACCTAGAAATTTGGGCAATGGGTCGGGACAAAAAATTAACGAGTTCGTATTTTAAGATTTTTTTATAGGTAACTTTTTACTAAGTGATAAGACGCGTTAATACTGAAGAAAAATTGTTTGATAGAGATAAGTTCGTTTTTTTGTTTTGTCCGTTTAGTTCTGCGACTCATATCGTCAAATATATAGTGTTGAAGGAAAGTAATTTACCTGATTTCCCTTATAACCCATTAATTACCTCTCTCTCTTGTTTGATCAGCAACGGAATATCATACTCGAACTAGTAAAGTTTTTCACTTTCCAAAGGGAGCGTCAGTTTAAACCCCACACCACAAATTTCACCCTCACACCGTCGACAATGAAGCTCGAACTTGAGGCCACAAAAGAAATTCAAAATGTTTTAACCACTTACTCCAACATGTCTTGATGAACTCATTAATTACCTTCCAAATTTCATTAAATGAGTACACAATTTCATGAACAGTTGGGTTGCCAAATTTTACATCTAAAGGTCATGAAATGAGTACACACCTATTTTAACAATTTCATTAAATGAGTACACACCTATTTTAAAGGTCATGAAACTATGAAACAAAGAGGAGTTGAGTTGGTTGAAAATGACATTTCTACATTTTTGCACTTAAATGAAGGGGCAAAAAATATCATTCATGTTTCATTGCATCAATAATAATAGCAATGAGTGTTGTATTTTTTTGGTGTGTGAGTTGTTGGGGTTGGTGCATAGTGCAATAAACTAGCAAGAAACAACCCTAACTATTTAACATTGTGGGACACTTTTTGGTGTTGAGCTTTTATTTGGCCTTGTAAATCTATTTCTTGCTTGCATTTATGTTTTATATTGATGTATCTATATGATTTTCATATTTATTGTATACTTTAAATAATAGTTATCAGAGGAGGTACCAATATCTCGGGGTTTTTCAGAAAAAAAAAAAACTATTCAGACATTCATCCGAAAGTTTAATTGGGATAAGGCTCTTTGAAGCGTTATAGAAAAAAGCTCGTTGATACTGATTATCCAATGACATCGAGAGCACTAGAAAAGAAGTAGGGGAAAATAGACTTGGGCATAGTGATTAATCTTATTAGAGAAATATCGAAGCGCGCCATATAGCAATAAGAGTAGGTACCAACATCTCGGTGTTTTTCAGAATAATGAACTATCTAGACATTCACCCGAAAAGTTTGATTGAGATAAGAATTTTTGAAGCGTTATAGAAAAAAGCTCGTTGGTACTGATTATCCAATAACATCGAGAACACTAGAAAGGCAGTAGGGGAAAATAGACTTGGGCTTAGTGATTAATCTTATTAGAGAAATATCGAAGCGCGCCGTATAGCAATAAGAACATGATGACAGTTGTGAGGAAGAGAAAAGACTATACTGAAAATAGGAAGACACAAACAGATAGAAGGTACGTTCAACATACAATATTAAATACATGAGTACCGATTGATATATAAAAAAAATTCTAGTTTTTGCATAAGAGAACTTTCAGTCGTGAGTAATTAGAGTTCGTTATCAATCGAAAACATAATTCTTGGAGCATCAATAGTAGATGTGGTATTAATTACTTTATGTAATAATGTCGATCGCAACCTAGTTTTGCGAGTTCATATTACGCTAAACAAATCTCGTTAAATTGTGAGTTGGATAGAACAAATTCACACATCTTACACGTAAAACTCACACCACAATCTACAACTCGGTCACATTATTTTTTTACTACAATGAACAAAAATCTTTATTGGCAAATCTCAATATCTAACCTTTTCTTTCTTTTGGTCCAAGAAAAGACTAAGCTCTCTCTCCCTCTCTCTCTCTTGTTCTTATCTTTGACCATTTACTTTCCATTTGACTTCCAAAAGTACCATTTTTAGTACTATTATCTTCCTTGCTCAGACTTGTCTTTTTGCATATCATTCTTGTTTCTTCCATATTTTCCCATAAATTTCAAATGGTCAATCTATAATTAGTACACAATCCTTCCCTTTTTAGCTATCAAGAACTCAAAAAATGGAACAAAAATAGGCACAAGAGCCATGTGAGTGATAGCTTGTCACATGCAAAAAAGATATAGCTTTTTTTTTCTTAATTCAAAGCTAAATATCATTTATACGATTGAAATTTGGTGAAATAATAATCGAGTTATTGGTATTAACTATGATTTTTAGCATTATGATCAATTTTGAATTGAGTCAAGAGTATTTTTCGGGAAATCCAACCCTTGTCTAGACGCACCCGTGTTTCTCTTTAGTCGAACTCGGGTTAGATACATTCAACTCAAAATATAAAACGTAGTGAAACTCGAATTGATAACTCTAGTGTTCACATATTTTCAACAAAAAGCCCATTAAGGCCCATTCTCATCTTTCCTCTTTTGGGCCTGGACTCACTGCTGACATGTCACCCAAACCATGCCACGTCAGCTTCCAAACCTCTCTTTCCTCTACTCTCCACCACGTGATATCTCTCCGTACAATCGCTGACCTGTCGCCCGAACCTAACCCCAAACCTTCCACGTAGGCTCGGACAACCGTTTAACCTTCCCGATTCCCAAGAAAAGAAACAAAAACAATTAATAAAAATAAAATCGACTCTGTGTCCATAACCAAGAAACAGAGCACTCTCTTGCATCTTCTCTAACAAGCCACACAAAAAAAGAAGCTTGCAGAGAAAGAGAGACCCATAAAAAATCAAGATTCAACAGCACAGGCCCTCCATTGTTGCTTCTTCTCCAAGCCAAATCTTGGGTTCTTCTTCTTTTTCTCCATAAAAGCCTCCTCTGTTCTGCTCTGTTTTCGTTACAGACCAAGCTTTTTTCTTGATTTTCATGGCGTCGTCGAGATTCTGGGTGGGTTTTGTGTTTTTCTGGGTGTTTTCGCAGTGCGGTGCGATTCTGAACCCAGTTGATTTCTTGGCTCTGCAAGCGATTCGGAAATCTCTGAGCGACATGCCCGGTTCCGACTTTTTCGGTTCTTGGGACTTCACTTCCGATCCCTGCAACTTCGCCGGAGTTTACTGCGACTCCGACAGGGTCATTTCGCTCAACCTCGGCGACCCTCGCGCCGGAGCTCCGGGGCTCACCGGACGGATAGATCCCGCCATTGGGAAGCTCTCAGCCCTCGCCGAGCTCTCTGTTGTTCCGGGTCGGATAATGGGTTCTCTCCCGGCGACTTTTCCGGCGACCCTCCGGTTTCTGGCTATCAGCCGGAACTTCATCTCCGGCGAGATCCCGGCGACGTTGGGGCTGCTTACGAACCTCAGAACCCTCGATCTCAGCTACAACCAGCTGAACGGAACGATCCCTCAGGCCGTCGGAGACTTGCCGGAGCTCACCAACCTAATCCTCTGTCACAACCGGCTTTCCGGTTCAGTCTCTCGGTTCGGTTCACAATCCCTCACCCGGCTCGATTTAAACCACAACGAACTCACCGGTCCGCTCGCCCCGTCATCGATCCCGCCTTCGGTCCAATACCTATCGCTCTCATTCAACCGCCTCGCCGGCCCTGTGGACCGGCTCCTGAACCGGCTAGACCGGCTCAACTACCTCGATTTGAGCATGAACCAGTTCACGGGTCTCGTCCCGAACCGGGTCTTCACGTACCCGATCACGAACCTCCAGCTCCAACGGAACCAATTCTCCGGCAGAATCGAGCCTTCCGACCAGGTGGCGATCCCAACCGTCGATCTCAGTTACAACCGGCTCTCCGGTTCGATCTCCCCGCTGTTCTCGACCGTGGAGAATCTCTACCTCAACAATAACCGGTTCACGGGTCAGGTCCCGGGCAGCTTGGTGAACCGGTTGCTGGCCGCTAGCATACAGACGCTGTACCTACAGCACAATTTTCTAACGGGCATTGAGCTCAATCCAACGGCTGATATTCCTCTAAGCACATCATTGTGTCTACAGTACAATTGCATGGTCCCACCGGTCGACACGCCGTGCCCGTTGAAGTCCGGGAAGCAGAAGACGAGGCCCACGGCTCAGTGCGTCGAGTGGAGAGGGTAATTTGGTCATTTCACAACGGGCGCGAGGGAAATACATCAACAATACTACTACTAGGTATTTTTAATTTTTCTTATTATATAGTTTTCTATTTTATTTTTTGGGGGAATTTTGATTCATTAATTGTGGTAAAAGATGATAAATAAGATAAGATTAAGAATGTGGATATTTTAAATGTAGTGTTAATCAATAGGAAAACCAAAAAAAAAAAAAAAAAAAAATCAATTTTGTCTTTGATGTGAAAATTTTGTTGAATTACTTGCATAATGTGAGTTTTGGTGCTAACTAGTGTGTGGTATATGGAGTCAGCAAAGCAGATGTTGGATTGGGTTTTTTGTGTTCGAGTTGGAAAAAACTCGAAAAAAGTTGCTCGTTTTGAGAATAAAATTTCACATTCGGTTCAAGACTGAACACACTATTCAATCTGGTCTTCGTTTTGAGAATTTCTTATAATTTGGTAGGAATTCAGTCTGAACCCAATCATAAAAACGATTTTAAAACAATTTCAAGCATGGACATGTGAATAAGGTTGAGATTAGGTATAAAACAAACATTTCCCTTTGTTTTATAGGTTGAGCTATAAGATATTGACACACACAAAGAACCAATTGGTTTGGATCAATGACTCAATCTCTAACTCATCTTATGTAATTGGCTTTTGGCTTTCCTTGGAGTTCACAACTTTCCACATGATTCATGCCATTTAGGCAACTTATTTATTTATATATTTACCATCACAAAAGTGAATTTTTTAGGTTTCTTAACCAACACATAATCTTGGGATTTGGCCATTCGTGTGCGTTTAGTTCGTGTCGACACATTTAGTTATTACGCTTAAATATTGAACGTAAACACAAAATGTTTTATCTATAAGTAAGCCAGATTAGTACGACACAACATTTTGCACTACAAGACTCAAACGTTCAACGCTGCACTTCTCAACACACATAACACGAACACGCTTATTTCGTATAAAACATTAACATGCATGATTTGAAAAATGATTGGTTGTGAAGTTGATGAAAATGGGCCTCCACACCTTTTTTTAATACAAAAAGCTCAACTTTTTCTTTGACTTAAGCAAAGAACATTAAAAGAGATTCTTGCACCACTCAAGGAAACCTATTTTGTAGATTCTTCTTTGTGTGATTAGTATAAAAATTTGCAATATGTCATATGCTAATTATATTATTTTTATTAGTGTTATTTTTTTCTAATAACACTTGTACTTGGGAAAGTCCTTTGACTAAAATTGTACTTTCATTTATAAAACGCAATCGTCACTCGCTATGTTAGCTAAAATTGTTGACGCATAAACGAAACATTTTAACATTGTTAGTGTAATAGTGTAGAAGACCTATTTGTACGAAGTTTAACAAAACGATACATTTGTACAAGTTTGGGTAAGGAAAAATATATATACCAAACTACAATTGTATATAATACCACAAATTGGCTAATCTTTGTAGATTTACATCAACAAGAGATTTCAGAGGATCAACTATTCAATTCTGAATCATTCAGAACATACTTATTTATGTACATAACATGCTCAAAAAAATCACAATAGTAACATTCATTGTTCGTATTGAGAACTAAAAATCTTCACCCGTTTGTAGATACTACCTTATTGAGATCGCATTATCGGTATCAGAATCGATCTTGGTAGAATTGTCTTGTTTGAATCCTTCTATTGCTCAATTGGGTCGGCGTTTCTCCATCAATGAAATCCCACTTCACGATATCACCGGCCCAAGAAGAGCTAACCAGCATCGGATCAGTCGGGTGCCAGCTACAATCTCTTACGGGCGATCTGTGGTGATTCAACACCGCAACTTGGGCACCCGTCACCTAAAAACAGAAGGTTTTATTAATAACCCGAAAGGAAATGAAAGCAATACAAATAACGGACAAGAAGACCTTAGACAGCTCCTCGAAAAGCTCCTTGTACTAATTTTTTTCATATTGGCCATGTAAAATCAATGGTGGTGGTTAAGGGTAAAATGGGTATTTTGAGTAAGTACAAAGAGTTCGATGTAAAAATAAGTAAAGGGAGTTATCTGCAAAAGATACCAAGTAAAAGGTATTTATTTACAATGTACCCTTTTTAATTTGGTGACTTGTGCATAGGGTACAATGTGCTTCCATCCAATGATTGATGATTTGTGTTCTCTACTTCTCTTTTGGTTTGTAATTACTCGAGAAATAATAGAACGGTAGCGGATTTCAGTTTACTTACCAAGTCGTAAATATAGACGCCGGAATCATGAGACCCGGTATAAATGTACTTTTGACCGGTGCTGCGAAGAAGCAAATCAGAAGATCAACATGTTAATCAAAGCGCTTTAACAAGCATCAGTACTCACATAACACGTAACCAAATTTTTTCGAGTTTAAACGATGAAATATGGTTCATGCTTAATTACCTGTGTGCCGGGGAGAAGTAGCAGCGAATAAGAGTTTGCAGGACAGAATGACCTCGATACGTAGCCACTGATCGGTCAGATGGGTGTTTCAAATCTCGTGCCTGAGCGGGATATTCCATCCATCTATAATCCCATTCATAGCTCCTGAACCCGGGATTGCTGGAACAAGTGAAGATCTTGCCGATTATTTCAAAATGAATACACCACGAATATAATATATTACAGCTCATAAACCTCTATTTACACATATCATGCCTTCATATTAGAGCTGGCAATTTGGTTTCAGGTTGAAAAGGCCATCCTGACCCACAAGGGCACGGGTTTCGGGTTTCCAGTGCAAAATGTGCGAGTTCAGTATAGGTTTTCCCGACCCAAAAATTGATCGGGCCTATTTTGTGTGACCCGAACCCACAAAATGCGGGTCTGATTCAGGTTCAAATTGCTCTTCATATTAACCAAGGAAAAGAGAATCGAGCATATTAGATCATACAATAAATTTCTAGGCACCATATAAAGTTGGAGTAAGCGTACCCAGAAATATTGGTAGACATTTTCCGGATATCCCAAAGTTTGATGGTCTGATCTTTACCATTTGAAATAAAATACCGACCATCACCACGGCTGTCAATGAATGTGATGCCTTCTAGATGTCCCGGTAAAACACCTGCTGGCTTCCCTTTCACATTAAAGCACCGTCTGTCCCATACCTATACAAAATAACAGATTGCAGGTGTATTATTAATTGATAAAAGAGACCATGGAAAATAAATCACAACTGAACTACTTTTTTGGTTATCAATTGCTCTATTGTGGCATAAGAGTGGCCCAATGCACGAGGCTCGAGTGGGCAATTAATTGGGTTTCAAGTCAATGTTGGAAAGATTTAACCCTGACCCACAAGAAGTGTGCTGATCACGGGTTGGTAAGAGTGGTCCGATCCGATCCATATTTTCCCGGGCAAACCCAGCACGACCAAAAAAGAAAATGGGTCTATGTTAGGCGGTCCATATCCGTAAAAATGTAGGTCGGATATCGGGTGCCACAGGTTCGAGTTCAAATTGCCAACTCTAGTAATATATGAGCACAATCTTCTCCCTGCTGCTTTGCATAGAGGTTGTTTTCCTATGCGGCTATGCCTAACTAATGTTCAAGTCGGGTCTACTATGATAAAATTATGGGTCAGGCAGGCAACCCGCACCTCTTGCGGGTTAAGCCTTTTCAGCCCCAAAACCAGAATTGTCAGTTCTAACCCAATCACCACAGGACAACCTCGCTCAAAAACTTATAAACAGCATAACCTCTATCAATGTTTACAAGTTCAGAGTTCGTTGAACCTCTAAAATTGTATTGGAGAACTACCAAACAAACCACTCGGTAGTTTTTACCTTACAAAGGCTATCATCACTTCCAGAATACAAAAGATGGCCACTTTCATCAGCGAAACATACAGTGTTGACATCAGCCTGCAACACATAAGAAAAATCAATTGTTTTTACTCCAATATATATATTCACTCAATTGTTGGGACCCACTCAAAGATCAATGAGTAAAAGGCGTAGCGTAAAAGTATTATTTACCTTGTGTGCCATAATTTTAAGGGAAAGCCTATGAGACCCTATATCATAAACATATATAGAGTCATCGCTGCTCCCAGCAACAAGTTCTCGTCCATCAGTGGAAAATTTCACAGAGAAGATACCAAAAGTGTACCCATCGTCATCGCTAGAAAAATCCAAACCATCGTGGATATCCTGAATAAAATACGGAGTCCAGATGTGAACAATTATATCATGAGAATAACTATAGCTGACAATTTGTGTCGTGTTGAAGGTTGACCTTGTGCTATGAGTCAACACAAACACGACACGTTTACGAAGATGTGACACGAATCGCGTGTGCGTGTTTTTTAGGCTCAACACGAACATGATACAATTACAAAATTAGTGAGCCCAAACATGCTTATTTTGTGTTGTGTAATGTGTTGACACGAATTGCCAGCTGAATAACAAATTTTAAACATTACATATGTACTTCATACCGTAACATTTGCGAGAGATCTTTTTCCTCCGGAGTCGATACTGACCATATGAACAATAGGTGACATGCTAGCATAAACCTGCAAGGACGGTACGTATAAGTGAATTGTATTTACATACATTTACAGCACTCAAACACTGATATTTTAGCTTCACGTTCGATTCTCAATATGTAAACAAATTCAAATGTAAAACAGTCGATAAGTACCATATACGAAAAAAGACCAGATTAACCAACAAACAAAAGCATATGCTCTTCAACTTAATGTCATTCATCATTCACAATATGTGTGTGTTTGTGTTATAGCTTCATAACGTCAAAATTCAAGACCTCTAATTTGTATTATACTGATTACATAAACTCGAGTAAAATACAGACCTTATGTATCATGTGTTATAGGCAAAAATGAAAAGTGACTAGCATTTTACGACTTTAACATGTTATTCTAGTTAATCACTCACAAGAAAACGCTGGTCTGGGGAAAGATGTGTATCGGTAACCGTCCATCGCAAATTCTTGGTTGGAATATCTTTCTGAACTCTCCACCCTTTCTCCACATTGTACACATTAATATGGCTTCCCTGCAGACAAAATTTGTATGAGCTTTAAATTGCAAATATTTACAAGCAAATAAATTTTTGGCGAAGTAACTATACGGAGAGGAATCTTGAAAGCTGACAATTCGGGTCTTGTGTTGGGTTGAGAAGTCATAACCCTTCCCACAAGAGTGTTAGGCTGCAGATTTCCTGACCCAAACCCACATAATGCGGGTCGGATATGGCCCACGGGTTCAGCCCAAATTGTCAGCTCTAATTATAACGTACCTGAAATGCAGCAATGAATAAAGAACCATCGACTGAGAACTGAGAGACATAAGCTCGGCTCGTCAATTGGTCCAGAAGAAAAGGACCGTTAACCGGCAAAAATCTACTTAAAACATGACACTGATCTGCTGATGAAAACCTCCCTCTGCCCGTATAATTACTTTCCCGGCCCGCCAACATCTTGACAGGGTTAACAAGCATCTCTCTCCTCCCGGGTACATCTCGGCTAAAACGATCATGGGGTCTCGACCTACTCTTCGTGAGGGACACAATCTCGTTGTCCAAATGATTCACCGATTTGTTGGATGCTTGACTGCTACTCCCCTCCTCAATGCCCTTCCCGCGGTCACATTCGGATTCTATCTCTAACCTACTCATTGCATAACCCATATCATTAAAAATTCCTCCGGTGTAAGTACCATGCATCTTAGTTCCAAACCACTAGCCAGTGCTGTTTAAACCTCATATCGCTCACAAATCAAAACCTACCCTGAAAAATCGGGTCAAAATTAAAATCAGCTAACTGTGTGGATAAAAATACTTATATTTAACAATCACTTTATCTGAAAATATAAGAATAAATAGAACAGTTGTATTTTCAAAAGGTTCGGTACCCAACTTAAAAGCATTCTCTAAATAACCAAACACTTGACTAAAATATCATAATCAAATAGCGTATAAGGATTTAGTTTGACCCTATTATAAGTTCATCATATTTTCATACTAGAACAGAAAAAATATAGAGGTATCCAACTTTTTTCCAACTTAAAAGCATAGTATAACTATTTCCTAAACACTTGACGTAAAATTCATAATCAATAAATAATCTGGTTTGACCCAATTATAAGTTTTCAAATGGAAAATGTAACAATGGCACACAATTTGATTTCTGTTCCAATTTATTCCCCACAGTATCAATATCATTCAGATTTGGTCCCTATACCCAAAACATCAACACACAAATTTACGAAGCCCTAACTGAAAAACTACACAAACATATTCTCTCAATAGTATCAACTGCAGCAAAATCATCATCAATCCAAATAGTTCTTCCCAATTTGTTATTTCCCAATCTCTCTAACAATTCAATTAGGGCACAAAATCATCTCAATAGTCACATTACAACACAAGAAACATTCAATTAGGTATTGAATCACAAGAACCCCAAAATCACAGCCAATTCAAAGATTCGTAATTTGTATCAAATAAAGCTACAAATTTGCAGTATCAAACAGAATCAGCTCATCTATGGCCAAATTGGGTCATTTTTTGCAATTAAAAAAGAAAGTCAAAGAAGCTAGCAGATTGAACAAAAACAAGAACCCAGAATCAAAAAAAGGTTTCAAATAATTTCTATGATGAAAATAAATCAATAGAGAGAATAAAGATTGAAACTTTTTCTAGGGTTTATGAATGGAGCTCTAACCTTCTTCTTCTTCTTCTTCTTCTTCTTCTTCTTGGAGAGACAGACGATAATGGATAGTGTGTTGTGTGTACAGTGAGAGATCTTTTGTTATTGTCGTTGTTTGTGCAATAAAGACTGAACACTGGTATGGCTCTTGTTGGAGCTTGCCTAACCGACACGTGTCAGTTTACTGTCCTTATGATTTAATATAATACATACTATAATAAAAACTTATCTTCCAATTGAATCTGACGATTTGAGTTTCGGGTCGAGTGCAAATCAGATTTCTCGAGTGTAGGTTGAGAATACATAACTACAGTCTGCCTTAAAGGCGGTGTGAGTTTGCTCCGCTCGAATTTTAATTAAAAATTGATCGTGTTCATCTTATGCCACTTGATGCAAAATTGTGGAACTAGTTTTGGGTTTTCACAGGTTTGAATTAAAATTGTCTGCTTTAGTTTCAGTGTGTCGCTTCGTAGCTACAAAAAATTTAAAACATAGAGCTAGAGTCGGGATTTTCAATTTCGTAGCAGGCAAACAATACGGGTTTTAGGAAGCGAGTTGGTTAGTCGTAACCCTATACATATTTTTTAGGGGAGACTTGGTCCGACCCAAAAGACGCTTAACTTGTTGGATCAATCCGTTTTAAACCCGCAACCCGAATTGCCTAGTCTACCATGATCATCATTTTGATACATTTGATGCCTACAATTATTATTGGTAGGTGAAAGTGTAAGGAAAGTCAAAGGGTAACCATCAAATTCAATAAAAGCCTTGTGAATTTTAAACCAAAAATTTATTAACTAAATTTGTCTAACCAAATAAATTTTTGGTTATAAAAGAGACTTCCACAATTTAAAATGTAAAATGAAAAATTATTAACTCCAAGGACTTGCCAATCTTAAATCTTTAGCAGTAATGTAATTGTTTCATTACAACACAGACACAATACAAGATCGGCTCAGCCGAAGGAGAGTACAAACTATATTTACATTAATCCAAAACATAAGCTCGTAAAATACAAATCGATAATATATATGATCGTATCGATATGTTCCATTCCATGCCCTAAAATTAGTACTTATACGAAGAAAAAATCGACATATGAATAATATAACAGGAAAGTAGTACTTCGCAATCTTATCGAGAAACCGAAAACTTGATGAAATGTCAAGCTTTTGTTATGTATAGCTACTTATGGGGTAAGGATTAGTAGTAGTAGTAGTGTATTAACAATTAGGGTTTACGAACTTGTTTATCTCGTCCATGAGGAGATAGAAGTTACCGTTATTAGGCAAGAAGTAGAACCCGATTGTGGCCTCCTTTAGGTAGAGGAGTTTCACTTCATTACCGGCTTTCTTTAGTCCTTCGACGTAAGCTAGTTGCCAATCTTGAACAAGGTCGAAGCCCGCCACCACCACGAGACTTTTCGGGAATTTCAGTCCTTTGAGAGCTTTACCCTTGGGGCCGAACGGGTTACACGCGGGATGGTCCCGATCTTCCCCTTCGGGGAGAAATGCTCGCCAATACCAATCCCGGTCTTGAACTGTAACAAAGTATTTCCCATCTAGTCTCTTCTCCGACTCCGCTCTCACTTGCCCGCCAAACATTGGATGCAGAAGAATATTACCCAATAACTCAATATCAGATTCCGCTGCCCTTGCCGCCACGTGGTGAGCAATGTTTCCCCCAGAACTATCTCCGGCTAAGTACACGTGAACTTTTGAATCCTTCCCGCTTTGAAGCCACGGCCTCGACACAACCCAATTAAGAGCCGCCCAACCATCGTCGTAAGCACAGGGGTATCTATACTCCGGTGACCGGCGGTAATTCACAGACACCACAACGGCCTTACAGGTATTGACAAGGCGGCGACATAAAGTGTCGTATATGGCGCTGTTGGCGGACGAGTGAGTGAAGCTTCCACCATGGAAGAAGATGATGACTGGGACAACTTTGGTGGTGCTCAATGGCATTTTGAGCTCAAGGAGTCCCCATTGGGTTTCAGTTTCGGGCGCCGATTGGTAAACCCGGTTAAGTAAGCCAGTGGCTCTATCAATGTGATCAAATGAGAAAACCCCGTCATCTGGTTTTGAATTTGGAGGAACTTTACGATCAAGAAACTCCGCCAAGTCACGGTCGAAGGTTCCGTCGGAGCGGCGAAGGAATTTGTAAGCTAACTTGAAATGGGATATGAGGACCCACGTATTGAGCGGAACAACTCTCTGCAAAAGAAAATTCAGACAAGGAATAAAGTTACAAACCCGAAACTAATATGATCATATCGAAATCGACAAGTGAACGAGATATAGAGAAGATAAGGCAAAACCTAAACGCCCAATTGGATACTCATCAAACACTATGCAGCATTACTAACCCATCAAACGCGGAAAAAAAAAAAAAAAAAAAAAAAAAACTCTGAATCAATCCGAAACAACTCTCACAAAACAAACCCTAAATTTTCTACTTTTCACTAAAACCATCTTAGAAAGCTAAAAAGCAAATCAATTACAAACATTTACTAAAATTGCAAAACAACTACACATAAAACCACCAAACACAACTCAATCATTCAAATCAAAACTCAAACAATAAAAACCCACAAACTTCTTCAAAAAACCAAACTCAAATTCATGACAATCCTAATTAACAACAAGAAAACAACTAAGAATCTGAAATTGAAACAAGCCTATAAACATATTCACTACTTTTGAAACATCAAACTCAAATTTGTCACAATCCCAGCTAACTACAACAAACAAGCTCAAATCCACATCAAGAAAATAACTAAAAATGTAAAATTGAAACAAACCCGTAAACATATTCACCACTTTCAAAACATCAAACTCAAATTCATCACAATCACAACTAACTACAGCAAACAAGCTCATACCCACATCAAGACAACATCTAAGAATGTCAAATTGGAACAAACCCATCAACCAATTCACTATTTTCGAAACATCAAACATCAAACTCAAATTTCTCACCATCCCAACTAAAGTGCAGCAAATAAGCTCAAAACCACATCAAGAAAACAGCTAAATATGTAAAATTGAAACAAACCCATCAACATAATCACTACTTTCAAAACATCAAACTCAAATTTATCACAACTCCAACCCAAGTGCAGCAAGTAAGGTCAAACCCACATCAAGAAAGCAGCTAAAAATGTAATATTGAAACAAACCCATCAACATATTCACTACTTTCAAAACATCAAACTCAAATTTCTCACCATCCCAACTTAACTACAGCAAACAATCTCAAACCCACTTCCAGAAAACAACTAAAAATGTAAATTTTAAACAAACCCATAAACACTTTAACCATTTTCACACTTCAACTCCAATTTCCAACAAAATGGGACCCAAAAAAACTCACCTTTGATTCATTGACCTTCACTTCACTACTACCAGCCATGAGCAGACCCCAATGACAAAGCTTCAAAACCCAACAATGATCTTCAGAGAAGCAACACTTTTGTTTTGTCTCTCATAATTTACACAAACACTTCCAAAAACCCATTCCCAAAAGCACTCTATCTCTCTCACCAACCCACTGTAGTGAATTTACTGTAGTACCCTTTTCATGAAATGTTCCATTGATGGTTGCTCACAGAGAAGATACACAATCTGGGTCTGAATGAAATTGGGAAGTATGGATGAAGAGGATAAAAATCAATCTGCATATATAGTAGCAGTACAACCTAATCCTTTTAGCCAATTAAAGTATGAGGAAAGAGATGGAAAATAAATATTTATTAATAAAATGTTTTATATGTGTGTGTGTGGGGGTCCAGAGGAGCTGAGACTAGACTCACTGGAGTTATGGGGCTTGAACAAACCAAGTTTGAAGCTCTTGTTGGCCCAAACTAGTAAGGTCCACATATTTATTTTTTTTTTATTATATTTTTTATTGATATTTATTTGCTTTTTTCATTTGTTTTTTAGTCCATATTTAATGACATCTTGGAAGCTTGGTCCAACAATACAATGACCTAATTATAATATTTCAACAAATCTGAACATCTCAAATTTATCATTATTGGTTGAGAGTGAGACCTGAGCTATCAAAATCAAGAAGAATTATTTTGTAGGGTTAGCTTGATTAATACAGGGTAAAAGACCCAGTTTGGTCCATAAACTTTGGTGTTTTAATCTATTTGGTCTTTAAATTTTTTTAATCAAAAGTATAGTTCATGAACTTTGTTTTGATCCGAAATCATGAAGTTTCACATATTTACCCAAAACGGTCATTGCCCTTAGAGCTTATATCAAAAGTTCAGAGACTATTTTGGGTCAAAACAAAGTTCATGAATCAAATTGGGTCAAAACATCAAAGTTCGGAGATCAAGTTAGATATTTTACCTTAATATTTCAGTTGTTGAACATTGAAAATGCTCTAAGTATAGTTATCTCTCTAATCTAACACAAAACGCGACAATCTAACTAAAACATACGTCACATGATCATTTGACACTTTTTTTCCTTAAGAAAACTAGTACTATGTTACAAGAATGTAATATTATGATCGCATAAATTTAAATCATAAATATCTTAAATGGCCAAAACTATTATGATGATCAAATTAAACATTGCATAAAAACAGATTTTATAAAGGTAATGAGTGACAAAAATACAATAACTACTTTGTCCACAAACAAAGCACCAATTTGTTGAAAATGACACCAAAATTTGTCGCATTAGATGACAAATTTGGTGACACAAACAACTAATTTAGAAAGAGACAACCCATAACAAGACACTAAGAACAACATAGCTTATAAATTGAGTTATTGGCGCCAAAAATAAAAAATAAATAAAGTTTTTCTTAATACAAACGTTTTGAGTTTTAAGCGAACATCAAACAATGTTAGCGCACACGACAACATTAAACATTTCAAACATGTTATTCATGACATCGATATTTTTTTTCATGTATACGTTAGTATCACATCAACACCATGTATGCAACTCAAATTTTTCGTTAAACCAAACTAACAACAATTATTCCCTCAAAATTTAAAGTTTTCAGACTTTTTCATGCGGTTCTTAATTGTCAAATTTTGGTTATTTCTTAAAAAAAAGTAGTCCCATAATATTGTTCCAAAAAATCCCAACCACTAGATGATTTTTATTTTTTCCTTCCAAGAAAACAAAACACAAGTTCCTTTCCTTAGGCCTTTCTATTTTCCTAGACTCCAAACAGCCCACAGCATTAAAGAGGTGACAATAATTTATAAAATTGATGTTGAGAGATTGTGAAATCCATAATTTTGACCCCATTTTTATTCAATTATTCCATTTCCCAAATTTATGTTCTTTTATTTTCCCTTTCTAAAAAAGTCCTTATGGATTGTGAGGTCTATTTTCTTCTTTGTCCTTGTTTTATTTATTTATTTATTAAATCTGTGACAAAAATTGGAGAAGAAATTGGTTATTTCGATGATTGAATTCTTATGTACATTGATTGAAAACGTCAAAATTTGATCAATGAAATTTAAGATGAAAAAACACGAATATTAAGTGTATAAACTAGTGATAATGTATTGGAATTCACCGTGGGTGCGATAGTACAAATTTATACAAGAGGATAGTTGAACATTAAAGACTTGACCAATTCTTTTCCTATAATTAAGTGATGTATATATATTGTTAGTGATTGATGATGTCGTTATCGATTATTGTTAGATGATGGTGACATTGTCGTGATGATGCCATGATTACGATGCCTCTTTATTTCGATAATCGGAGTTATGTCTTTACATGTTTGTGGTGGAAATAGGTCGATCACACAAAGTACCATACATGAATGCGCCAATTGGTTCTATTGGTAGACGCTTTTATTTTATATCTTCATATTCAATGGGCGTGATACAGGAGTTGGGTCTATACATTGTGTGTATTCAACTGACGACACACTTCGATAGATGCTTAGATAGACGATCACAGTCATATTGAAAACGTGGAGTCGGGACACAATTCATTTGAGCGAGTATGTGACTTAATAACTTCGATCAATATTGCAAGTAGTGTATGGTTCCACATGACGTGCTCCACAGTTCGACGTTACCGAGTCAATTGTTGTAAAAGGTACCTCGTGACATTCTACCAAAAAAAAAAAAAAAAACAGGTAACGAGTTAGAGGTAAACGGTGTCGTTTCTGGTGTATGTTTTTGGCGCGTTTCTGCAAAAAAATGGAGCGCAAAAACATAGTATTCGCGTTTCAAACTTTGAACAAATCACATGCCACGTCACTCCGCAGATTCTCTGCCACGCTGGCAATCCGCACCGACTGCTCTTGACCAATGAGAACCCTCCACGTACCCCACTCGTACACCTATATAATCTCTCCGTTCCTCTCTATCTCCATCCAACAATCATTCTCAGCGAGCACCAGGAACAAAAATCCCCAATTTGCTCTGATTTCTAGGGTTTCAAATTCGATTACTTTTTCTATACACCGATCGCGATGAGCTCTACAGGAACAACCAAGGGTGGTAGAGGCAAGCCCAAGTCCTCCAAATCCGTCTCCAGATCTCACAAGGCCGGTCTTCAATTTCCCGTTGGCCGTATCGCTCGTTTTCTTAAAGCTGGAAAATACGCCGAGCGCGTCGGTGCCGGTGCTCCGGTCTACCTCTCCGCAGTCCTCGAGTACCTCGCTGCCGAGGTAGGTTTCGTGATTTGAGTCGGTTTTGGTGTTGATCGTTTATGGTTTGCATGGTTTCTGGGAAAATGTGGGCTAGGGTTTGGGATAATATGGGGATTAAATTCATCGCTGTTTGGTATTATATTGTGTTTGTCTGATTTTGATCATTCGTATTATGTTTGTTATTCTGGAAATTATTGTGCTAAGGTTCGGGAATATTTTGGGATTAATTTTATGACTTTTTGTTTCATATTGGTGTTTTATGATTATATTACCATTGTTGTATTGGTTTGTTTCTGATCCTTTGTATTCTCTTACATTTCTAAGAAAATATCGTTTAGGGTTTTGGAAAATTTGGGGATTAAGTTCACGCAATTGTAAAGAATTGCATTTGATTTTTGGTATCTAGGTTTATTAACCTATTGGGTTAGGATTCATACCCTAAAGTTTTGATTTTTCAATTTGTGTTTGGGTCTGGCTTGAAGATGTAGGCTAGGTTTCATCAAAATTGCGTATTAATTTCATTTCTTACAAGTGTTTTACCATTCATGTAGGAAGGTTTGTATTCTTTGTGTGGATTTGGAATTGTTAATTTACTTTCATGATTAGGTTCCATGAGTTTATAAATTGATTTCTTTGGATTGGAACTTACAAATTGATAATTAGTTTATTTCTCAATCTAATGAACATTACATGCTGCTCAATAATCAGGTTCTGGAGCTTGCTGGTAATGCTGCAAGGGACAACAAGAAAAACCGTATTGTTCCACGACACATTCAGCTTGCTGTGAGGAACGACGAGGAGCTGAGCAAGCTTCTTGGAACTGTCACCATTGCAAATGGTGGTGTGTTGCCAAATATCCACCAAAATCTCTTACCAAAGAAGGTTGGGAAGGGAAAGGGTGAGATTGGGTCTGCATCCCAAGAGTTTTAGGCCTTAGTCTATAGTTTCATAATATGTCTGGTCCAGTTTTGTAAACAGCTTGGCATGCAAGTCCTTTGGATGTTTCATGGGATTTTTTGGTTTTGGCTTGAACTATAAGTAATAATTTTTTGACTCAGCCACAACAACTCATGATGTATCTATTTCATAGTATCAATGCAGTGATGTATGGTTTTATGAGATTCTTTTTTTATCTATTGCTCACTGTTTTCTGTTGGGTCTCTTCAGTGATTGTTGATTGGTATATAGTGGAATTGTTGGTTGATGTGAGGACTATGAATACATACATGTCTTGGCAAAATGCTTCTCATTAAGCCTTAAAAGAGTTTCACTTTTTCATTGAAGATTTAAGGTTTGAGGTTGTTGGTCCCAAAAGTTGAAATTTTGGAATCATGTATGGCATGCAATGCTTGATATGCACCGATTTTGTCAAACGATACATATCCTAAAAAAGTAACGAGTATACTCAATTAGGAACTTTAATACAAAATAAATGTCGCTTTTTATTTTGAGGCGGAGGGAGTAGGTAATACTTAATAGCTGTCGTTGAGTTTTAGATTTTGGGTTGGGTCTTATTGGGTGTGAATGGAAAAGACTTAACTAGGTGTGGATTTGTGTAATTTTGCCCGTCGCAACCTGTTTTCAAAATAGGCCGGATTGCACATTTTCGTGAAAAGAAGAAATGAATAAGTGAAATAATGTACCTATTTTAGCAATTATCCGCAGGCACCCACATCTTGATCTGAACATTTGTAAGTTTATTTTGCTAGTGTTAGGTCTTACCAACCCAAACCCGAAAAAAACAAATTGCCAAATCTAAATACACCAAAAAAAAAATACATTAAAATTGAAGTTCATCCCATAAGAGCCATCTACCTATTTTAAGCATTTAGTCATGAAAAAAAAAAAATCACATTTCAGTAACAATCTTATAGAGAGACACAAGCAAGTGAATCCAATACCATATACAACACATACATCAAAACCACCATCAAATGCATAGAAAGTAACATAAGCAAAACACTATTTACCTAATTCTCTTCTTGAATACTAAGACAAAAGGAGCTAATATAATTGCTAGTACCATCACATTTGTGTTGACATCATGTACTTGGCTTTCTTCTCTGCTGGCTTGAGAATCTGAAAGGAGCACATAAGGTTTTGATCAACACTCATCATTGCACCAGCATTGTCGAATTCGCCACAGTAGTTAGGAGCCGAAAATATAGTAACAAGTTGCCTATCGGCGAAGAATTCATACCCGTCCTCCACGACCTAGACCAAAACAGTCATTGAAGATTCGGAAGTGTTAGATTAAGTAACAAGATGGCGTTTGGATTACAGTTTTGGTATAGGAATAGAAATGATAATGGTAACGAGATTCTCATTCTTCATGTTTGGATTCAGGCTTTTTGGTTATGGAAATAACTTTTGTTCCCATTGTTTATTCTCATTCCCAAGGTAGAGTTTGGATTACAATATTTGTTTAGGAATGAGAATCAAGAGCGGAATGGGATTGGATTACAATATTTGTTTAGGAATGAGAATCAAGAGCGGAATGGGAACAAGAAGAAGAACGAGATTCTCATTTTTGATATCTGGATTAACACTTTTTGAGCCTGAAAATAATCATTCCCATTCCAATTTTTTTATTTATCCAAATGCTACTTAAGAGGAAGAAGAAGAGTAGAGTCAATTACCTGATGGGCGCGACAGACAAGATCCAAATCATGCTTTGTTAAGAATTCCGAGACCTTATCAGGGCCAAAGGTGTGTGAAACTCCTCTGTCATTCATCCCCCATCCCTTAACATCTCTACCGGGATCCGACCAGAGCAAATCACATAACAAACCAGTGTCAGGAATGGCAGTTGGACGAGGTAAGCTTCTGATTTGATCCAAGTTTGTCAGTTCAGGAGAAAGACCGCCATGCATGCACAATATTTTGTCATCTACAAGAGCTGCCACGGGAAGACAGTTGAAACATTCCGTGAAGGCTTTCCAAAGTCGGACATTGAACCGCCTCTTGCACTCATCATAGAATCCGTATATGCGATTAATAGAAGCACATTCGTGGTTTCCTCGTAGGAGAAAGAAGTTCTCGGGGTATTTAATCTTGTAGGCCAGCAAGAGGCATATTGTTTCCAGACTCTGCTTGCCGCGATCCACATAGTCCCCGAGAAATAGATAGTTTGCATTTGGAGGAAAACCCCCATATTCAAAAAGCCTTAACAAATCACTGTATTGCCCATGAATGTCGCCTAAAACCAGAAAAAAATGTTTACGAGGCCAGAACAAGTTAACTCAAGGGAAGTACATCAATTAGACAAACAAGTCCAAAACGATTACCGGATAAAATTTCCAGTCTTTCATTATTTGAAAGCTCAGTCATAAGCTGAACCGTGAGAGCTTACTTCATATATATGAGGCATTGTTATTTTACCATAGATTCACTTACAACAACCATTACCCCGTATCACCCCTTGAAGACACAATAACTGGTAAAAAAACTATTAGCACCTTGAAGAACACTAAGATCTTTAATACTCCAGGTTACCGAATTCTTCAAGATGCTTACTTGAAGAACACTATGATCTTTACAATAAACAGAACTTGACTCTGTCACACTTATTGAGAAGCCATGAGTTGAGCTAAAATAGTGCTACAATGAAAATGTACATATGATCCTCAACAAGAGGAATGCTAGCAACCTACCAGTACCACAGATGTAAATGTAATGCACGTATAAGCTGGTCCTTATATTTATATTTCTTGTATCCGTGTCGTATCACCTATCCGTATCTATGCAACATATAACAACTTCCAGCACAAATTCATTTGGCGGTGGGTTTAAGTGATAATTAATGAGGTGACATATTTTGATTGCTTTGGGTAATGTGCACACATACTCACTTTAGCTGACAATTTGGGAAGCTGACACTTGACCCACCTGACATGAACACGACTTAAGCGTGTTTGGACGCGACATTTATAATCATGCCGTGCTTGGCCTGTAAAATACACATGGCATGACAACACGAATAAACTAGATATAATATGTTAGCGCTGCCACGCATACATGATTATCAAATGTTTCAAGTCACCATTTGATATTCTGGTTATGTTTGTGTTCACCCACGCAACACATATTTGACCTCTAACACGGCATGGAAATGATATGTTAGCACGAATTGCCAGCTCTCTCTCTCTCTCTCTCTCTCTCTAAAGAGATTGTTTTTCTAAAAAAATGCAGCATTTCAGAAAACAACAGCATACTCTACTCATGAAATGTGACCTAGCAATTTTGTTCATACCATAGTAAAATTTCAATCTCAATGCAGAACTTGAAACACAAATCTTCAAACAATCAACTTAGATCAATTTTGATTTCTAACACAAACCCATCACCACTGAAAGCAAATTGAATAATGGGCATACCGCAAATCTTGATGGGAGCTTCAAGCTCGACCACGGCTCTGGCCGGAAACCACCAGCCCGACAGACCCGTGGCCTCTGCAACGAAACCAGATCGCCTCCTCTGCCCGTGCTCGCCGGAGAAGACAGACGGACGTCCTCTGCCCGTGCTCGCTGGAGGTCCACGCCGGAGACTCCACGGTGGCCTTCGTTGCCGATGACGGTCTTCGCAGCGTTCCGGAGCCCTAACTGGTCGATTACAGCCTGAACTCGCCCCACCGCTCTACGCCGGAGCTTGGAGCCGTCGCCCCGCGGAGCTCGAGCCGTCGCCGGATTCATGCATCCTCTGATACGGCAGTAGTGCGCTCCGTCTTGTCGTCGAAGACCACGGTGATGTCGCTCCTCTGTCCTTGCAATCGGCCGGAGCGGCGAATAGAGGCGGCGAGAACAAATACCGGCGTTGCGTCCTCATCGTCCCAGATCCACGCCGGATCCACGTCGTCGTCGCTGGAGGAGCTTGCTTTGCCGGTAACACAGCTTGGAAAAGATGGAAGAAGAAACACAGTCATCCACAGCAGAGCTCACGGAGAAGACGATGTTGCTCTGGTTTTTTTTTTTTTTTTTTAATTTTTAAGGGCCGGTTGGGAATGACTCAAAATTTTAATGAGAGGGTATTTTGGCCTTTTTGACCTCTCAAACGGAAAATAGATGGAAAACGGGACGTGTAAAAATGTGGCAATCTTTAGAGGTAGTAAAAGTAACAACATGATCTTCAGGGGAGATATGTGTAATATGGTTATCTAAGAGATGAGGTATGTGTAATTTTCCCTTTATAAATTAGACATTAATACAATGGTCATGTATCTAAATTTGTTGGATCAAATTTTTTTTTTTTTTAGG
>JAYMTH010000321.1:0-22861 GCA_036897465.1 Pelargonium australe
TTGCTGGAAATGATGACAGCTCCTCCTTGCATGGATTGATATAAGGAAATCTGGACAGCTAGAAAGGATGAAGGAGGATATTGAAACCTTAAGTGGAGAAGATTAATAATAAGCCGCCACCTCCTACTTGTTGGATATTGAATTGCCACCTCCTGCTTGAATATTTTCCAGCTACATATCAAAAACGAATGACGGGTTTTCTCGGGTCGTAACACAAAGCTCATAAAAAGGAATACATTAGCTACAGTACAGGGAATCCTAACAACACCAGTAATACAGGTATGATCTCCTTTAAGAAAAGCCCCTTTCTCCAGCTCCAAAGAGGAAGACAGCTATCAATCTAGCTCTCAAGAAAGTCAAGAATAAGAAAAAGTTAAGGTCAAAAAGAAGTTTGTGTCTATAAGGTATTCCTGTATTCTGTAGCAAAAGAAATCAAAAACCCTAAATCTGGTTAAAAGTTTTGAGGAGAAGGGCTTGCTATTTCTTAGTTTGTTTATAGGGCGGGTTCCTGTCAGGAAGGTGTGTAAATAGTAGGAAGCTCCCTGTTTTTCAGCCGTTAAATCTAGAGAAGTCTACTTGATAGGGGATTCTTTCCTGGCAATCTAAGTAATAAGTACAAATTCTCTTTACTTTTGAATTCAGTTTTTTATATTACAAGCAAGAGAAGTCCTGCTTTAGCTCTTAGCCTGTTAAGATGGAGTCTTTCTAAGTGTAAGTAGTGTACAGAAGAGTAAAGAGTTCAGGAAGAGAGGTACAGATTTTAAGTTATAAGTATGGCTAGGAAAGATATATCTAAGAAGAAAGATACCAAGATAGAGAGTTTAGGTATTAAGAAAACACAACAAGTCCGTAAGAAGTGTTGTGCGACTTGAATCAGTACATATCGGCAAAGTACACCCTTGATTTAAAGTGCTAGGTTAAGTATAAACTAGGGTTCTATAACTATACTTTTTGTAAAGCTGGATTCTATAAATGATTGAGTATTTTATATATAAGGGATTCTGCTGCTAAGTGTAAAGTACAGTATAATTAATCCGTACTCCCCGAAAAAGAAGCTTCTCGTTACGTTACGGTTTTTAATATAAAAACGAGATCTATATCCTTTGTTAGGTAATGACATAGCTCTTTTATCAAGTATCTCTTAGTACTCCAAAAGGAGCGCCTAAACAGATGATGCTGTTCGAAACTTTGACTTTCTATTAGTTGTATAAAACTCGCGCAAAAGGAATCTCCTAGCAACCTTGGGCAAACGTTCTAACTCACGTCAGTAAGGACAGCGCTAAATGCTTTCAGTCAAGGACACTCCTTGGGTAATCCGTACTTTAACTTAAAACTAGGAGATTTACCTAATCATAGAGTATGCCAAATAGAGATACAGAGTGCCCCTTTTGCCAGGAATTGCTTCATAGATTATCCCTTACTTTAATTTTATTAAATGAGAGTCTTTAAATTCAAGCAGAACTCTTACTTTTAGTTTTTTCGCGAGTTCCCTTTTTTTGTAATGAATATTTGAAAAGGTAAAATCTACGAGTCTTTCCCTTTTCTGGCAGTATTCAGTAAAAGTGGCGTTAAGTTATTGGTATTCACGTTTCATATTTTATATGGTATATAGAGGACAAACCGGCAATAGATTTTATTTTAGACAACAGGGGTATTTGATTCCTATAAAAGGGAGTCCTTGTCCGGATCTTGCGGTTTTTCTAGTAAAAACTGTTCCAGAGCATATCTTTATTCAGCACTTATCAGGTGTTACAACATCTTTGACATATACCTTTTTAATGTATTAACTCAAGGACAAAGCACAATAGGAAGTAATAAAATTATATAATAAGTCTTGAACCTGACCTTATTTACCCCGTCTGGAAGGCTTCTCTTTAAGATTAATAAGAACTTGTATAACCACATCACGTACAAGCCCCTTGGTTAGAATTCCCTCCTTCGCTCCGGTTGGGAACAAGAACTTACCTATTATCCCTAAGGAAACCTCGTTGACTCTGTATAGTGCCAGTTACAACTAAAACAAGAGGTGAGCTTGCTTGGACTATAACTACTAATACAAAACTAAAGGAATAGCTTTCTAGCAGTAAAAAAATAAGGCATGATTTCTCTTGCTTGGGTCCTAGTCCATAAAGTAGTAAAAGGAAGGTAGGCATCTAAAACGGGGCCTTATAAAGGGCTCTCTAAATACCTCTTTTTTAACTTATACTCTTATATTTTTTAGGTTTGTAGTAAATATAAGGGATCCTTAGGAGTTTTTTCTAATCTTGGGGTAAGGGTGAAGGTTTCGAGGTCTTCTAAAGTAATAGCCCAGTATACTTTATTTGGTCGAGGTAGAAATGCATTAGAGTCTTTTGCTGAATAAGGTATAAAATGAACTAAGTAACTAAATCAAGGGAATTCATTTTAAAAAGGTTTTTTAGTTGTTGTTGTAGGTCTTAGTGTATATACTAAGACTATTAAGCATTCCTCCGCTACGCTTCAGTCGGGAACACTTACTATTCTATGTACAAGTAAACTTACCTCTTTAACGATAAAAACAAAGAACAAGAGAAATCTTGCCTTAAGACATTTATAACTATTACTATTATCTATTATAATTAGACTTTATTATATAACTAATCAATAAGGAAAAAGAGTAGAGAAAGATTTAAATAGGTAAAGCTATCTTGCTTACTTCTTTGCACCTAAAAAGAGAACTTAAAACTAAGAAGTGGGGGCCTCTAGTAACTAATTAAGATTAATAAATAGGTAATACTGTTAAAAGTAAATTCTTAGCCGCAACTTTCATTGCTAAAATAATAATTAGCAGTAGTTACTCTTATTAAAGGGTGCCATAAGGGCGTATTAGTACTACTTTCTTTACCTTTGTTTACAATTGCTATTAAATAAGGACGCTTGTAAATACTTAAATAGAGACAAAAATATAGATAAAGAGTAGTACAATTTCCTTAGGTTTCATTTTTAGTTTAAAGTACAATCGGAATATTTCTCTACTACTTATTTTATGGATTCGTTGACTAAAGAGTGAGCTCGATATGTAATCTATCCCTAATAAAAACAACAATTTCTTCTATACTTGTACCAGTTCGCGTGGTGGAGCGCCCAGGAAAAGGTATTCTTTCAAGTCTTAGACTAACTAAAAAAGTAACCGACTCCTAGGAAAGTCTCAGACTTCATTTGTAATAATATCTAAACTTAAAGCAATAAGACTCTAAAAATACTTAGGACGTTTATTTTTTATATCTTAAGATAGAGGAGCTGCTTATGTTCTTAGAAAATAAAAACAAGGAATCCTTAGCTTACTAACAAGAAGAAGAAAAAGCTAACCTACTTAGAAGTAAGGGATTAATAATAACTAAAAGTAAAGCTCTTAACTCTTTAAAAAGCATACAATTTAAGTTCTTTGAATCTTGTATTAGTATAAAAGCGCTATCCCAAGACCAAGAAGGTTAGTCTTCATTCTATTTACCAGATTTGTATGTTACTTTGCAAATGAACAAGGAAACCTGAAGCAAAGCAAACCCAAGGATAGGTGTGCTGGATTCTCATGTAATTAAAATAGGTTATCCTTTAATTTTATATAAATTCGGAATTTAACTAAGGCGGAGTTCATGGATCTTTTAAAGCGGGGGCTCCTTGTTAGTAGAAAAATCCTAATCATTGCTAGCAAGTATATAAAAGTTAGTAGGTTAAATTAAATGTACTCTGACAAATTCCGTAAAATCAACATATTTAATCTCAAAAGTAAAAACCTTATTTGCCTCGTACCGTTTCCCTTGATTGTAAACTTGGCTTAAACAGGGGTACTTTTAACATAAACAAGGTGTATTTGGAAGATTTCTAGTTGAGATTTTGTATTCCGGTAATTTGAAATAAAGCCAATCCAAGTTTTCTAGTTAGAATTCTGTGTTGTGATATTATTGGGGTTTGGTATTATAAATTTTATAAAGATAAATTAGCAAGGGGTCCCTTGTAAGGGCTTTAAAGGTAAAACTTATACAATTACGAAATATATTGATTATAGAAAACAAATAGAACAAAGGTTTTCACATCAACAAAATAGTAGAAAACTAGAGCTCTAGCTCCTTATCTGGTTTGATAGAGCGGCTTTCTTATTATTATTAAGGAAAGTCTAAGCTTACAACATCAACCAGGCATACTATCCGGACTACGAATAGAAATCCCTACCATTTTTCTTTTTATTTATAATTACAGATTTAGTACATAAACAAAAAAGGAATTACCACAATCTCTGAAGTATATCTTTAGGCAAACCCTTTATTTAGCTTTGAGTGGATCTTTGGGTCTTGCGACTAGACTAAAACAACTTGAAAACAAGGGGCAAGGTAAGGGTTCAAGGCCTGCTAGGCTCTCTTAGGCATGAGGGATTCATAAATCTCAATACTAACTTTGTAGCATTAATTTTACTACTAGGAGTTCCTTAGTAGACTTAAGAATACATAACCCACTAAAAAGGCTTTTTCTTGTTATAGTGTAAAAATATCTTAAAAGCGCGTCTCTACTAGTTCTCCTTTTGATATTTTAGTGGAATTATATTAATATTAACCCCAGTCTCACTTACTTATTCCCTAGAATCCTGCGTTTACAGAATAACTTAGAAAAGGAGCACTTCGCTTGAAGCCTGCGCATTATCAAGATCTTTTTTACTAGTATTTAGAGTTTTCCGAGAGCTAAACAAATTGCCTCAGTGCCTCGACTTGTTCGTATATACAATCTGAATTTGCTGAGACCTTACCCTACAATTCTGTACTTCTAGGAATGTATAAACTTTGTAGCTGAGGACTGACTTGCGGGTTGGACTAAGCTACTATCAGTAGGGCCCTTTTTGTTACCAAAGTAGGGGCCTTGTAAAGTCATAGTCTATTCATTTTTATTCTTTGTAGTATTTTTTCATAAAGGAATCTTTCGACACGAAACTAATAAAACACGTTGTTGATTCAGACTTTTTTTGTAAATTAAAAGAACCCTGCTTTATAGAATAGGTATTAGTTAGAGTGCTATTATTCGCAGATCAAAGGGAATCCCATTTTTACCGGATTGTTACCTATGATCCTCTGCGTTTGTCATATTGTCCTGTGACCTACTATTATTAGATAAACCCAAAGAGTTCTGAGATCTAAGCTTTTTGAGTCAAAAAATGCTTAGTACCCGTTCTTTAATTAGTCGTTGAATAGCTAGAAACCTAAGGAAGCCTTACAGTTCTCGAAGATATATAGGGTTATCTCTCGTTATAATAGATTTTAGAAAAAAGGAAGCTATTCCTAGCTATATAAAATTTTTGGAATACCGGTTCTATAAAAGCCTATACTAATAAAGAATAAAGAAAAGGCTGCCTTTTTAGGAAAGCTTTAGTTGTCGTCGAATCCTAATGAATGGAAGATAAACTAATTTCAATGGGTCTCTTAAAGAAAGAAAAAGCTTAGGAAACCCTCGAAAGGGGAGTGCAAGAAAACACTCTATAACGAGTACTTTAAAGAAACCCGCTACTTACTAAAACAATGAAAACATAACGCAAACTTTAAGCTAAGCTCTTTATTAAGTGTTATTCCTTAACTTTCTTTACCATTTTCTAGACTAACAAAAAAAGATTAATCTTCTTATATTTAACAGCTCCCGTATTCTACTTAAGAAAGGAAGTTTAAAGTATAACCTTTACTTGAGTCAAAGTATCTTATTTATACCCTACTACGTCGGTGTTGACTTCTCTTGAGCTTAATTAAACTCGTTTAAAACGGGAACTAAATATGAAAATCCTAATGCTGTTTTAGATTGAGGAGGCCCCTTACGCTAGCTTTTACGAGCTCCCTAGTATATATACAGTGTATAGAGGAACCTTTCAATTATGTTCTAAGATTTGCCCTATTATAGTAGTTCATTAAACTTCCTTTGCTTGTTGTGTTAATTGGGTTATGCTACTGTCCGATCAACTCCGTACCCTTATTGACTAATATTTCCTAAAACCCTGGATGCACAGCTGAATACTAAGTATCTTAAACCATCAGGATAACTATGCAATTTTAGAGAGAAAGGTCCTTAAAGAAAGCAAATTAAATTTATTTATACTCTGCACTTTGACTCGATCCTGATAAGAGTTAAACTGAAGACATTATAGAATGGGGGTCCTTATATATGTAATACCCCAAAATTTTACTATAGCAATTATTGAACAGTTCCCTCTCTTGCAAAGTAATACTCAAATTTATTTTACATGCCGATGCCGAAGTCTTTTATTACAGCAGAGCTTTCACTTATATGTGAAAAGAAAAATGCCTCGATTAATTAATGGTTATGCGAGATCCTTAAAGCTCCCTTAGTACTGACGCAGTTTCTAAATTCCATTTTCTTTATTCGAATTTTTATTAAATATCCTTAAAACTATTACCTAAGGGAAACTACTAAAGAATAAGACCCAAGTCTTACTACCAGCACTAAATTGTTAAGATAAAGTTAATTTACTTCAAAATCAGAAAAACTAAGTAATGAAGGTTATGTCTTACTACCCCTTTTAATTATATAGTTAAAGCCAAGAGACTACAATTTGAGTAGAAGAATTAAGAGTGACCCCTCAGTTTTCTATTGCAAGGGATCCGGCCCCCAAGAGAAAGTATACCCGATAAACAAGTTACATATTTTCGGTAATTTAGATATTAAAGAAAAGAGTCAATATTCTAGTGATGACTTACACCAAGGAACTCTTGTCAGAGTAAAAACGTTTTATAATTCAGCCTCACTTGTGTACACTAGAGTTAATTGCATAATAGAAATGCTGCTCATTCCTAAGCAAAAGACTCAAACTAAAAGATTGAGACTGGCAAAATATGGTGAGCTTTCATATTAAACAGCCGGTCAATCAGATATAAAATCCTAATGCTTATCGATTAAGAGAGTTCTACCAAATAAAAAGAGCTCAGGATATCCGTGGGTGGGTGGGTGTTTGTCTAATAAGTTTTAAAGTGCTTTTTCAAAAATAATGTGTTAAAGGTAGGGCCTCTTTTTCATTCTTAATTTTAGAAATAGTTTAACTCATACGAAGTGTATACAGTAAAGCCCTGATAGGTTAAGTGCAACCCGAAGAGGGAGTTTTTCTTATTATTGTGATTACGTGATCAGTCCTCAATTCTTCTATAGAAAAACCTTATATTGAGTCCTTTAATTTTCTTAGATTATATTATAGTAAACACAGATAATGGAGCCCCTTATTATGCTAGTTAATATTTCACTACCCATCAACCCCCGCGGCCCCGTGGTTCCTGAATGGGGAAGCCTTACTCTACACGTACTAGTAATAGTCTAATTCTTGGATATTCGAAAGATTCTGGATCTTGATTACTACCACATATTAATACATCCGGTGCTGGTCCGGCGATAATATAGTAGGAATTCCCGCACTCTGCACTGTAGAAAGGTTTAGAAAACAAAATTGGAAAGAAATCTTGTTTAGAAATGCGTTCAGTATACTTCAAAAAGGCGCGGTCTGTACAGTAACACCAACCCCGGGAAAAGCCTTGAGCATACAGGAAGCGTAGCCTTTTAATGCGGTTTTTAAAGTAGTGTAGTAACAAAAAAAATTCTACTATTAAATATAAACGCTTTTTAAGATACAATTAAATTGGGAGAAAAGGATCCGGCTATACTCTAGGTAAACTAAGAAAACTTTTGTTTATACACTGGATATGACTTAACGTGGTTATAGTAAAATAGTCCACTAAAAAAGCCTTATCTAAGCGATTTGAGAGTACTCAGGTTAGAAAAGCTGTTGATTAAGGTTCCCTCTAGTACTCTATCTAGAGGAGCTCTAGTCCTAACAATACATATAGGGGCTCTAAACTCTACGAGTATCCCTGAAAAGGTAATGATTCTTATATCACTTCTATCTTTGCTACCTTTAGAATCTCCTATTAGGGACCCTCGGCAAGAGAAAACTCAATCTGGTTACTTCATTACAACGGCGTGCGGCTTTCGTGTCGGAATAAATCCTTTTCAAGATCTTTCTATAAGCTGCTAAGAGAGGAGGATATCCGGAGTAGGCTGTTATCAATTAGACTTGAACCTTTGCCATGCTCACTCTAGAAACTCATGCTTTACCACTTGAAGATACTCTAAAGATTATAACTGCTCGCTTTCTCTAATAAACTAACTAGATTCGTAAAATATACGGGATGATTTGAATCTATTTCTATATAAGATAAAAGTCAACACAAATCAGAATCTGGTATAAAATCCCAAAACAAGGAATATTCAAGATTTAACAATGGCCAAAGGACCCTGAAGGACACCCCAAGAACTCTTTTCATTCAATTCAATACTTTCAAAAATTGCTAAGAATACCGAATAAGTAGATGCCCACGTTATTGTCTAATTTTTTTTTTCTCGATAGTTTGGTTACCTAAAAACCCTATTTTCTGTAAAGAACTCCGTAAAAGCAAAAAAACTGTAAGGAGTAAGTTATTAGAATGCTTCCATATTATATACAATTAGGACACCTGTACTTACACCTAGTTCTAACAAAAGAGTCTTTTACTTAGCTAACCCTACCCTTTAAGAGAAAGGCTTCTCATTTGTGTTTTATACTTGCCTTTACTTCTTTAGTACTTTATTGCTAAATTAAAATTTTCATCTTTGTCTCTAGTTTACATATCTGATAAACCTAGAACCTAGAAAAAAACTATAAGTCAAAGTGTAACTCTCGATAAATATACATATAGTATATCCCCTTAACATAACTTATTCACTTGGAGAGCATTTCCTAATCGTTTATTAACTGAATTAAGTAAGTCATACTATCTACATAAATAAGTGTCCTATAATTTGAGTTTGTATTTATATTTCTTATATATCGTGTATAACATAAAAGGCTCCAGTCTCCGATTTCAAATAAAGTTTCTGGAAATGCAAGTCTTGGGAGTTCTGGCTACTTGAAAGCGGGCAGTCTTAACCCTGTTTTCTAAAGTTCTTAGTAAAGCAAACCCTCGAGGAAATTCTGGGCATCCTAATCCTATATGAGATATTAATCTAACTGCCAAAGTCTTGGATGGAAGCTTTAGTTAGATTAAGGATATGCTCATGACAGAGGGCAACCTCCTATAAAAAGTTAGTGAATATATCTGTTACATTCTAATATCATAAGAAACCTCTAAGCCTTACCAATATAATGAGCTCTCACAAAGAATCTAAAAATACTTAAAGAGGACTTACTTCGACTGATTAAAGCACTTCGGAATGTACAAATTAATGTAGGAATTCTCTATTAACACGAGGGGATTTGAGCTTACAAGAAACGCACTAGAGCTCGTTTTTACTCTATAAGCAAGAAGGGGTCCATTGCCTTCTTACTTGAAACTTTGAGATATTCATCAATTTCTTTTTTAAAATAGAACTTAGTTTAGTTTTTCTTTTTATAGAAGTCGCCGGGAAAGGGTGGACAAGCGAAACTTTCCATTGTGTAACCAACCCAAACAGCAAAGCACAGATATACGGAACTCGAAAGCATGAGCAGGATGGGATAATTCTTTAAAGAGAGTCAAAAAGGATCTCGATTTGTCAGTCAATGCTTATAGCTGCGGCTCCTTTCCTATAGTAATAGAATGTAAAAACCACTACAGTAAATCCTTTTAGCCTACTTTTGAGCCCAATTATCATTTATTTCAGCCATAACAAAATATAATGTAACTACAAAAGGCTGTTTAGGATTATACCCTCTTGCCGGGGATTACTTTATTCTGGTTAAAAAATAGCTATAAAGTGAGGCTCGTAGGAAAGATATAGCTATCATCAAGAGTAAGGTACAGAAGAGTACTTGTTAAGAAGATTAATAAGACAGGTAGTACGCAGACTTCTTTTTTTTTTTTTTTTATAAGGGTATTTCGTAAGATAAGTTTATGATTACCTTGTATATCGTATTTCTAAAATCTCAAAACTGTTCCAAGTTTAATGCTAATTCTCTAATAGTACCTGTTTTATTTTGAAAGGTTTTTCATGTACGGAACTCGTATTCTCATAAGTGTATTTGAAAAAAGCAATTTCAAGATCCTTACTCCTTATTCACACGGAAGTCCGTTTATCTTCTCACAATTTATATAAAATTCCATATTCTTTAATCCCTCAGACTGCAGCATTCCCCCTTTTTAATACTCCTATTCTTCTTACATTGAAATGTTACAGGACTTCTTATGAGGGCACACAGGCACGAGTTCGAACCCGCTTACTTGTAGAAAATACTGCTTTAGTTTCTAATTAAGGGAAGTCCTTGAAGAGAAAGTGTGACTAGACAAATGTAGTTAGACTCCTGCTTTTTAAGAGTTAAGTAGCCCTGGTTACTTCTTACAATAAACTATAACAATACGACCATATGTTATTTAATAGTATTTTTGCAACTGACTCTGTTGGCTTATTTGACTATTGTATCATGGTATTTACTAGATTTGGTTGTAAATTCTTTCCTGTTGTACCGAGACTAATAATCTTTATTATTTTCTTTTGCTAAACACTCTTTAACCTCTTTCTCATCAAGGCCAATTATCCCAAAGCTAAATCTTACTCAAAGGTGCAGCCTTATCTACCGAAGGGTGCTACTCGGGGTTTAAGATTGAATTTAGTATTGCTCTCCTTGGAATAGAGTCCTCTGAAACGGGGTCTTTTTTTCTTAGTTACAGGGCTTCTCAATTCAAAGTAAGTTACCTTTTTTAATTCTTGTTGATTGTCTATAAATAAAGAAGTGTTTAGGCCTTGCCCGGATAAAGTTACAAGAACCTCCTCATAAGGACGGTTCCCTTCTTCTGAGGAATACCTAGATCAGTAAATACTCTTAGAAAGAAACTGATTTTAGATCAAGTCGTACTTCTTTATCTGTTGTTAAATTAATAATACATCAAAACAAAACACAAACTTTAATACTACCTTACGCAAGGTTTTAAGAAATTTGTATAATCATAGTGCAACGCATCTTTATGAAATCTATAAAGCTAACGACTTTCACTTGGAGTTTACCCTTACACTATTATATAACCAAACTAAGGTAAAGCACTAGTTCTCGTTATCCGCGGGTAGAGGTTCAAGTCCAAGGGGTTTTCTTCTAAGAACTCTCTAGGAAAGTATAGTCTAGGGTTCTAAGACAGTCTTAATTGGCGTTGAATTGTAGAATAGGCGATTCTTAGCGAGGGTATTCTCTATAGCTCATACTTTTTTAAAAGTTCAATAAAAGTATATTCATTCTAGATTTCGGATTATAGAACGGAAACCCCGGGGATGATCTTTCTGATTCCCATAACTTAATCAAACTTAAACCCAGGAAAAGACGCTCTTTGGAATTGATACTTTAAACTTTATTTATCAAAACCCAACAAAACATTTGTAAATATACAGATTAAAACTGGATACTTAAAACTCCCTAACTTGAAAAGGACTCCTTAAAAACGATGTATATAAACTAGACTCAATTTATCCCGCTAAGGTACCCTTTTTTGTAAGGGCAATCAATATTATCGAACTAAATGCATTCCCTTTTTCCTATAGATTTCCTGCAAGTGTTGTAGAATTTGTATATAAGTGAGTAATTGATCACAAGAATTTACAAACCTTTAGAGTAGTCATTTCCCAGCGATTGCTATAGTACTTGGAGTTTTTACTGAGTAGGATTGTAGACTAAAGAATTCCTCATCTATACAGGATGTACTTCCACCGAGTACATTTTAGTTTTTCGTTGTAGGAAGAGTCGTTTGACTTAGAAAGGGCACCCCACTTTTTGTTTTGCAAGACTGAAGAGTTGATATTTACAATTATACATCAAGTTTTATTTCATAATTTAGGATTTATTTAAACCGAACACAGCGTACCTTCCTTTGGTAAGAGCTCTAGAATTTTGGTAAAATTTAGAAGTAACATGCCTTTCAAAATCTCTGGCCACCCCTTTATATAGATATACAATTGTTGGTTTTAATCCCCAGATTGTCAGAGAAGCTGGGAAATATGAGTCAGCTAGCTAAAGGAGTTATTCGTATTTTACGTTTTATGTCTAAAATCTAGTAAATAGGATTCATTTTTCTTGTTGAAGACAAGGCATAAATTTTTATCGTATTATTTCTTTGTTCTAAATAAGGATCCTATGGGGTAACATCTGATTTTTAGTATTCAAAATGGATAACTTTAAGGCCCTCTATAATTATGGTAGATATTAAGAATTCGTGCCGTCGACTTGTATTTTTCTTATTACGTAGTGGGTCCTCTTTTACTGATTCGTGAAAAGATTTAAGATGACTATAACTCCAAACAGTACAGAACGTTACTGAACTCCCAAATCCTGAAAAGCTTCTTGAAAATCTGTTTTGTTTCCTACTTTGTTCGTTATATTTAAGGAACTAGGCACTATGTAGGCCTGTTATCGAGAAGTTATAAGTACAAAGTAAATTCAGCTAGTCTGTTAATCCAAGATTCCCTGATATCTCAGAATTTGTGGCTTTTAGGAGTCCAGCACCCCCCTGTTAGTGGAGTTAGCGAACAACCGGGGAGCCTTTAATGAAGCACTCTAATACCAAACCCCTACTACAACTTTCTTGACAGAGGGCGTAATTGTAGGTTTACAAATGACTATGCCTGACCAAACCGGGATACCTACTTTTCTTGCGGCCCAGTTGTGTATATAAGTAAGTACCCAGATAAGCTTCGATTTATATAAGATTTCTTGGATAAGAAGCCCAGTAACCCCGGGGTGTGTGGAAAGAAAATCTTCGAGTTAGGCAAACGCAATGTCCAAAACATAAGTCATTTATGACTGCTATAGTTTCAACTGCCTTCTTTTATGGAGTTTGTTACCAGCTTAAAGGCATCTATTCAATTCGAGCTAAGATTTTGGTACTCTCATAATACAAAGGCAAGGAAACCCGTCGAGGCAAAAAAATTCTCTATATGAACAAGCAAAGCGTGGTCTCTTTTAACTGCATGTCATGATGCCTAGTTTAGAGCTAGACTAACTTATCTTATGAATTTTTACAAGTACCTAGAATGTATTTTTAGTGTACTCAGTAAAAAAAAAACAAAGTAAAAAGCATTAATAAAGTAAACTTCTGAATTCGTTTAAGCATAGAAATTTCTAATATTATTTCACAAAACAAATAAGGGATGGAATTGAGCTCCTCATTAGGATTTACCCTTCTTATTTAGGGAGCTATTCAAAGGGGGAATTTGTTGTAAGGTATATACTCTTTATAGAGATACGCTCTTTAGGTACACTGGTTCAATAAAGGCAGCTAACAAAGCAACCCAATCTAAGCAAAGTAGTACTAAAGCCAAAGGGCAAGACTTTTTGTTGGGCTTCGTTTCGGAAGGGCCCCAAAATCCGTTGTATTCAGTATAGAGATTGCTAGTTGTAATCTACTTTTTGTCACTATACTCAGAGTAGTCTGTCCTATTGTAAAACTTTCTGTAATCTGTAAATTGTCTACGGGTTCTAAATATCAAACAACTTTTCAAGCCAGGAAATATTAGGATGTCTTACTCCATTTTAGTTCTAAGATTTTCGTAATCCAGAGTCCTCAACCCAAGAACTGTAGCTTTAATCTTTGGTTGACTCAAGTTATACAAGTCTTCCTCTGTGCTGTGAAGAATTTTACTAAAAAAGTATGGAATTATAAAACCAAAAATTCTCGTATCTAGATATCGGAGTTAATCTTAATAACTTTTTTTACCTTTCATTTTCTTCGTGCTTTACCCTTCAGTTTAGTTTTTTATCAAAGCAAAGTTATGCTGCTTATCTAATAGTTTTGGAATTATTTTTGAATAAAATAGGACTTAAAGAGCTTTTACCACTATAAATATTTTAAGTAGAGCGCTGGCAAATACAACCAGTAGTTTTATACTTAAGCAGATAGATTGAGGCCCATTGTAAATATATGCTGAATTAAGATCTTATTCTACCAAAAAAAAGTATATACAAAAGTTTAGGGGTATCGAATTCCTTTTTATTTATAAACAAAAAAAGCTAAGCTAGAGGTGTGAGCTGAACAACCTTATGAAAGTACTTCATTAATTCAAACTAAAGTCTACCTTTTCCCGAGGTCTAATCTAATTCAATTTATACTAGACAAAGCTTATAGTATTCACGTAGTAAAAAGAGCCCTTTTATCTTCCTCCATCCAGTCCCCGATCCTTCCCTGAAAGCAAGTAAAGCCAGCATACCCGTAAAAGTACAGTGCTAAAAGGTTGTGAAACCACTCAAAAAGCAAAATATTTTAGCTCGATACATAGGATTTCTGGGAAATAGGTACAATTGACAATAACAGGAATGTAAGCTTCCGGTAATTGCGCAGTAGGGATTTATTCAATTGCAGGTAAGTAAACATCATAATAAGATTTTTGAGAAAGAAGAAAAGCTTTAAACTAAATAATAGAGTATCTCTGCGTATATCGGGATAACTTTCTGTATTTTAGGGTAAGAAGACGAGAGCCCGCTCTCTCATTCTAAAATCTATAGGTAATCCCTTATTTAATCAGTATAAAGGATTCATTATAACTGCTACAAAATCTGAACTTACTTTCGTATAAGGCAAATTTCCTTAGCTCAATTTTCAATTAGAAGTAGAACCCATTATCAAGTATGGGATTGCCAAAATAGGGGTTCCTTTCCTTATACACCGAATAATAAGAGATAAGACACAATAATTGGTTCATATCCATCTCAATAATTTGATCTTGCTTTATCTTGTTCCTTCGAGCCAGAATTTTCTTGATGCCCGTGCCTGCCAAAACTTTGACTTAGAGCTGGCTTACTGGAGTAAATCGAGGGCTGCATATTCTATATTTTACTTAAGGTTTGCAAGTTAATGGATTATACTTCCAATTTCAAAATTTGATATATGAGTTTTGAGTAGCGTTCCCGAATAGTAGCTGCAGTATATTATTGTTGGGAAGACCCTTACTTATTTCGGGGTAACTACTCTCCCCTTTAATATTCTTGTGTTTTTCGAATTAAACCTGTAGTCTTAATCAGAAGTCATCGTCTATTACATTTTTGTATCATACCGTGGTATTCCTTGGAACTTATAGGTAAGTAACTTCTCTTTTTGTTTGCTCTTGACTAGTAGCTAAACGCTCTTAAATTTATATATTAAAATAAACCTGCCTTTTTCTTTATTATCCTATGTATGGGGATACTCTGCTAATAATATAGTCTAGGTTAGCTTTTTTGAATATCTCTGGGCTACGGTTAGAGAAATTCTTGTGTTTTATAAAGAAATTGTGAATATTAAGAAGTCCAAATTAGTCTAGAAAGTTCCTTAAAGAAAGACCCACTTGTGTGGTACAGAGTCAACCGCAATTTAGAATCGAACAAAAGTACCTTACATAGCTAACCTAGAAGGATACTTTAATCAAATCTTATGATATCTATAATAAGAAAGTATATAATAGCCCCACCTACAACTCCAAGAAAATGGGCGTAATCCAACACTCCCTTGGTACTCACAACCCCCTCTTGTGCTGTGAAGTACTAAATAATTAGGTTTTGCAGGTTCAACATTGAGAGGAGCGCCGTGCTAATATGCGAAGTAATCGCCTCTAAGGCTTTGACTTAACTTACTCTAGTTCATCGTTTACAACACATTTAATATCTTGTTTTTTGCGTTTATCTTTTCTCGTTTGTTAGTTTGCAAGTTTCTAGCTTTCCTCTTTGTTCTTTATGGGTTTCTTTTTGTCTGTGTCTTTATTTTATTCTTTCTCACTTTCTTCCTTAAATCCAAAAAAGTGTTCTCAATTTGTAAGTTTCCTAAACGAGTAAAGCTAAAGCTCACCTTCAGAAATCCCTAACTCTCATATCCGAATGATAGAAACAAAAAAAGAAGAAAACCTTATAAGGAACCTTTTCCTTAGTTTCCCAAGTACAAGGTTGAAATAAATATGGCAAAAAGAACACCATCAGTTCAAACCTTGCGAAGTCCTGCACTTCAAAAATTTCTAGTAGGCCGATACCTATATTTGGATTAAGGATTCTAAATTGCACTTCAACTCACTCCCACCTGTTGAAAATTAAAAACTCTAGAAATACTAGAATTATACCCGGAATTCAAATTAGATTGTATAGACTCGGCAATACACTTTTTAGTACTTATCATATGGGAGGGCCGGTAAGTCCAAATGCTCCGTACGAATTAGATTTTTGATTTTCCTTCAAAGCTTTTGTCGCCAAAAAACCGGTATAGCAATCCTGGTTACACGATATCTTAGAGGGAACATATTCTACGCTGATCTGAATTACTTATCTTGAGAAGTTCTTTGTTGGTATTCAAATCAAAGAAACCCGCAGTTTGAATGAAACTCTGTTATGATATCTCGATAATTATATGTGGGAGTATTAGCAGTAAGTTTTAAATACTCCTAAATTTCCGTAATATGAAAGGTAAATTCCTTTTTAAGAGACAGTAAAACACCGGGGTTTCGCGCCAGGTAGCCCTATGTAAGTTTGTGATTAATAGAAAGCAGTTTATAGTTTAATAACTTAGCAATCTTTTTCTAAGAACTCCTTTTTATCATAACTAAGAGCTGAACTCTAAACGGGATCCACTTAGTACTTAGTATAACACTCGAGACTTTTCTGGATTCCTCTGATAACGCTCACCAGAGAAGGAGAGACTTTGAAATTCGTTACCGAGCCTGCTCTGTACCCTATGAAAAAACTGCTTTTTTATCAACAGAAGGACCCTATCTCACTTCTCTGCCGGGTTTCCCCAAAATCTGGTATAAGGGTTTACTTTTATAAAATTTATATATCTTATCTAATTAAATAAAACCCACCGAATCTTTTAAAAAATAGAACTGCTTTCTAGACTTAAAAACCTTCTAAACTAGAAAATACCATACTATGCCCTAACGGGAGTCCCTTATCAGACAATCCTTGGCCTTGGCTAGAATGGCGGATTGAATCAGCGGTGTATAAAAGAGTAATCTTATAATTGAAATAATGCGAAACCCTTACCTTAGGAATTCTGTAATTCTAGACCTTACTTATTAGCATAATGACTATTATATTAAGATACAAGACTAGATTTAAAACATTTAAAACATTTAAAACAAGTATAATAAGGAACTTATTTGAACCCATGACTTGAGATAGATGCACTTTTCGATGTGTCGTAGTTTTGTAGGTCTCAACTCGAGAAGGAAACTAATATCTTAAAACTTTCCTTTTAGATTCTTAGACAGAGACCCTCTATAACTTCTAAGACTTGCGTTTTAACCATACTATATACAGCACAAAGTTAGTTATACCTAACCCTTAAAAACCCCGGTCCCGCTGTCTTCCATTACTATTTAATAGAAATTTCTTATAGTAAGCTTAATCATAAGAGCTCTTTTTATGTTATATCTTTTTCTTGCTTGAATACAATATGAAAGATTCTGCCAACCAATTCTTTGTTCTAGAGTTTTAATAGGTATATTATTTATATAATAAAAACTTACCCGAATACATCCAGGAGGAGGCTATTGCTACCTTATGGGGGCTTTTTGCCATTTACAATAAGATATTACAGGAATTTTGAACTAGTATAGGTTGACAACTTGAACAGGATACACAAAGTTCCAAGTCGAATCTGTCTGTAAAATGTGGGAATCATTTAGAGAAAAGAAAGACAAAGACATGGATTCTTACTATAAAGCGAGAAATTCGACATGCAAAAGAATGTAATAAACTCGAGAAATAATTACACAATTGTTTAATTTCAAATCCGTAAGGTCTTTGATCGTAGGTTCCGAACCCTTGAATGCCGGTACCAAAACACGATGATCGACCAATGGAGTTCTACACCGCAAAATAGGTATAGAGTAGTTCTTAGTATATGTATATAATTATTATAAGTCACAAATAAACGAATTTATGTAAAGTAGTTGCCGTCTGCTTACCAAGCTACTCCCTCTTTTGTCTGACTATAGAAAAGAAGAATAAACCCTGGAATACTCTACATTTTCCTGTAGGTTAGCAGGACTCTTGCAGTAGCTAAAAGAAAGAATTTATGGAATACTTGAGTCAAGTGGACTTTTTTAAGACTATAACATAGTTCATGAATTAGAAATTAGAGGTCCAGCTTCTTGGTAAGTAGCTGGGATATAGTAACACAAGTATAATTACTCGAGCAGGCTAGGGGAGCTTATTTATTTTCATAGGATAAGGGGCTCTACTGTAATTGGAATTTTAGTAAGAGAAAGTCTTCCTTTTGTTTGTAACTTATGAGGCGGGGTCTACTAGACAATATAACATAAGTTAAAGCACTTATTCTTAAAGACACCGCGCAAAGGTTCAAATCGTATAAATTACTATTGATTGAAACTCTAACTTTCCCTAGGTTTCAAGTCAGAGATTAGCAATCCCCGGTCCAAAGATATTGACTATTTTAACTATATATATTTCATAGGGGTACCCGCTGTTATGGTCCCTTTTGGGTTATATACAGAATTTGTTTAATACAACGGAATACAAGTTTTTAAAAAGGGTCTCCTATGTAGATTTATAGAAATAAAGAAAGTTGTCTTAAGTAATGACGTTCGGAATGGTAGATAGATAATCTAGTTGGTTAGACATAGAACTAAGGATACACGGATCAGTGGTTCGAGTCCGGTTACCCCAAAAGCACGAGAATCTTAGATCAGTTTTCGGAAAGCAGACTTTCAGTTAAATTGACTTCAAAAGGAAAGGCAAATAAAATATACGAAACTAGTTTGTTAGAACAGAATAGCAAAAGCATATAGCATTTCATAAGGTGAGTCCTAAGGCTTTAATACAACAAGAAATTCGAAAAGGAGCCCTCATCTCTGAGACTAGTTTAACTAACGACAACTTTTATTAGGTGATAATTAATATTAACGGGGCTTTTCTCATACCTTTTTAAAATTTTCTTTTCAATAGTGGTGCAACACAATGAGAATTTCTTACTAGTAAATAAAAAAAGGGAGCAGCTCCCGTACCAGCCGAATTTACTAGGTAGTTCTCTACGTCTAACTTATAGGTTCTAGGGAATCTGGCTCAAATGATTAACATTACTCTGGAAAAACACTAAGCTTTGCTTTACGTAAGACCCGCAGGATAATTGTACAAACCTAAATTAAGTTTAATGCTTTCTCGGAGTAGGTCCATACACCAAGGTGAGTTAATACTAGGATCTCTTATAAAGGAGGGGCACTGGGTTCTTACCTCATACGCAGGTCCTTTAAATTTAGTATAAAAATTTCTTGATAATCTTTTGAGGTATTCTAAGTCCATAGCTTAGACTCCTCTTTTCCAATACCCGGAGTTCCAGTATAGCTGTCCATCTATACTAATATGGTAGAAACTTACGCTACGCGACTTTCTTAGTCTTATGCCGGTAATTGATTGAAGTGTCTTTCTTGTAAAACTGGAAGTGCTTTCTTTGGTCCTATAGTCGCCAGTTCAAATAAAGACAATTTAAGTATGTAGTAATTAACAAGAGTTACTAAAAGCAGTATCCTTTTCGGCCCTTGATAACAAGACTACTTGTTAAGGAACACTCAGCTATTACATTTTTATACCTTTTCGAACGGAACTTGCGTTTCACAATTTTACAATAACGAGTAAATTTAATTGGGCATAAGCTTTATAGTATAATGAATACCCTTTGTACTTATAGAAGCTTCTCTCATCAGAGAACTCTTTGGGCTTAGTTCTTATATACATTCTCAAAACTTCACTTAAAAAAGGGGCGCTAGCTTGTTACACTGCTATTGGATTCCGTGAGTACCTTAGTTGAATAGTAATTTAGACTTCTTTCTTGCTATATAGCTATGGTTGGCATACTTTTACTTGATTATAGAGTAGTCTCGGCATAACCAGGGATTAATCCTAAATCATTTTTTAATAGTATGATACAGCGGATTTAAACTCTTGTCTCTCAGTTAAAGCTTAAAAGTGCTTTGCTTTTACACAGTCCCTTTAGAATTTCGGGTATCACTACTTTGATTAATTTTCTACATCTAAGAATCCAAGGCAACACCTTTACTTTATCTAATTGAATGCTCTACTTCTGTAAACCCCTTAGATTACTTTACGGCATACCCTTCATTAAACTACCAAGAATATGTGTCTAAGTAAAAAGGCACAGCATTAAGAGTTTCTAGGCATTCTGGATAAATGAACTAACAAACTAAAACACAAGAAAAAAAAAATAAGAAATTTTATTCAAAGAAATTTACACAAAAATAAAGAGTAAATAATTAGGGAGTTTTAGAAATCCTCCATTGCTAAAGAGCCCCGATAGGTTTCTGTTTACACATTTATTAACTGCTTCCAATCGTAATAAATTAAAGTGACTAAAAGAGAGAAAATTCTGAGTATTCCCTCTTCGGGAATTCTCAATTACAAAGACAATAGAAAAGGGGTTTATGCTAGATTCGTGCAGGGAGCAGGGAGTCGTTTTTTTTTTAGCAAGGAGTCTCCACACAGCCCAAGTTTGTTCAAAAAGGTAGGAAAACATCTAATTTTTTCAGTCGAGGGGTCCTAGTATTTTGTCCTTAGGTACTCCTATAATTATAAGGAAGATTTCGTAGATAAAACTACAGTAACTTTTTTTTATTATGAATTCTTTTTTAGCATGCGGCACCCCCCAATTCACTAAAGATCACCAACTTTGGGTCCAATCTTTAGTAGTACAAAGGAAATGATCAACAAATCACAGAAAAGCGAATATCCAAATGACTAAACCCAGCAACCTGAATATTCTTGTAAATGAACCCCGCCTGATAGTATACCTTCAGTAAGAATTAAAAAGTCTTGTTGTAGGCTAATATTGTATTAATCCCTGTTTCCTGACTAATGCTAAAATCGTACTAGGCATGAATTTACAAAAGATTAGTTTAGCGGCTTAGCGGCAAGGTTATCCTAAAATTACAGGGTATATAACGGCCTAAAGCTCTCCCCGAATAAGCGATTAGAATTACCCCTAGATCTGGGATCCTTTAGAAAACCAGAGGAATCTCGTTTGTACATAATCTTGAAAAGCCGCTTTTGTGGACCTAACTGTGTTAAAATATTGTAGCTATCTTGTGTGCACTAGTTCTATAAACTTCAAGTTAAGTTTAATTTCTTTTATAGGCAAAGTAAGTTCAATTCCTGCGGTTAATAGAGCCCATATGACTTCATCTTAGCAGCGATTAACTCAAAATTATCAACTTAAAAAACAAAGAAAATGAGTAGTACAAAGGAATCCAGGGAATATAGAATGTTATAGAACTAAATGAATAAGTGTTTTTGGTAGTCTTAGCAGTAGGAATCCTTGTAAATAAGATATTTATTAAAGAATGGGTGTCTTACTGGGCATTTCTCGGTTACTAGAACAGGTGGGTACTAGGAAGCCCCTTCGTGTGGTTTTTATGCTACATACCATATACCCTGTCAAAAATCGTAATGTCATTTAAATGGCTTCTCGTTACGTTAGGAGATTTAGTTCTTTAACTGAGGAACAATACAGTATTCTTAAATAAAAAACTTTTTAATACCTAGATTTTGATCACTCACTTTTCGATTCGGGAATTGCGAGAAAGAGTTCAGCTTACACCAAATTAGTGTTTATGAGTACTTGTGTTTCTAGAATTAGGAGAAACAAACCCCATTATTTATGTACAAAGAAAGGAGCTGCCGTAAGTGGGATACTACTAGATAAAAGGATACAAAAGTTAATTATAGTTTAACAACTGCTAAAGAAGGCTGAGCATATCATATGTAAAAAAAGAGAAGTTCGATAGCTCTGTTTGGAGAAAACCCTGTATACTTTTAATAAGATGAGGGCGCTTGTTTTGTTACAACATGTTTGACAAAAAAAATTCTATTACAGAAATTAAAAGGAATCCGAAGAAACAGCGAGAATATATTCCTTGCCTCGAAGCGCTTTGCCGCCAGTCCCTTATATTCTTTTTACGGTATCTCAACAAAGTTCAAAATGAAATCCCTTGATTTTAATGCTATTATAACAACTCGAATTTCTTTGTCCCTGCAATTTGACTAAAGAACCCCTTTTTATTTCGTTTATATCAAAGTTAAATAGCTTACTTCTGGGCTCTGTCCATATTACCTTCGCTTAGACGACACAAGATTTCTTTCTTAGAAAACGAGGGCCCTGGAAGCACCACACCCTAAACGATCATATGCTAAGCAATCTTAAGTAATTATGAGATTAGTTGTCTTACGGCAGCCTTAAAAGTATATATTCCCTCTTTTTTCTTTAAGATATAGTTTAAAGAGTCTTTATTATATATAACGGGACTTTGAACTTTAACATTGTCTTAGTAGCCGTAGTTTTTACACTCTCGAAGTTAGGAATGGTAACAAGTATATAGACACAAACCCTTTTCAGGATGTATACTCAGCTGGTAGAACATTCCACTGTTAACCGAACGGGCGTAGGTTCAATTTATGTTTCCTCTAACTCTAATAGGAATTTCAAGAATATATAAATTTAGATCTTTAAACCTATCCTAAAGCAATAATATACAGAACAAGTAGGAACTAAGCACATTTTTAGAAGTAAGAAGCACTTTTTCTAGTTTTATGCCTAAGGAATTCTATAAATGATATAAGTTAGGAATTAAAGACCGGCCCCTTTATCTAGCTGACGAGGGATTTTCTAAAGCCTTGGCTCGAGCAAACCTCTATATCTTTTCTTATGTATATAGTAGCTAAAACTTAATAGGATACCCAAAAAGGATGCTAGCCCGTTGGGAATTAATCTATTAGAGCTCCGCTCCCTTCTTAATAAAGAAAAAGATAAAGAATCCCCAACATCCCTATTGCATAGATCCCGTATACTTTTCTAATTCTAACCTGTACAACCGAATTTGAAGCCTCAGTAAA
>JAYMTH010000322.1:0-22827 GCA_036897465.1 Pelargonium australe
TGAATTTTAGTTTAAGGTTTAAAAATTGTTTGATATTGGCATCAAAGAAATTTCCTCACCGAATGAGTAAAGTCAAACTATATGTTACATGTAATCTTCAGATTTATACAGAGAAAGAGATATTTATTTTATTTTTAATAATTCAAATATATTTGTAGAAAGTATAAGTTTAATGAGAGCAAAATAATTTGCAGATCTTAAATGTTAAAAAGAATGCTCAACTATCATAGTGAATAAATGTGACCAACAATGGCTTAAAGGTGCCTATCGCGAAAGTGCGAACCTGCTCGGAAACTCCATGGTTAAAAAAAAAATAAAAAAAATGTGACCAACATTATACTCTTTATTATTTATTTTTTTGATGATTCACACATATATTTTATGTCCCATCGTTATTATCTCCACATCCACTACATGTAAGTTTGTGAGAGTATGCTTACTACCGATGTATTAATTTTTCTCATATTATTTTATTTTAAATCGTTTTTCGGTTGTTTTGTTATTTCTATAGTTTATATCAATTTCAATAGCTCTTTTATTGTTGGAAGTTTCGTTCCATCTTTTTTAGTTGAAAGCTTTATTTTCTAGTTATGAGTTTTGTTTGATTCTACTGCGCGTAAAATGTTTTTGAAGAGGACCAGAGCCGATCTTATTGTCCCATTAATATATTCAAGATTTTAACGTATTATATGATAACTGGTTGTTCTTATGAACATTCAAGATCTGCGAATCAAGTTACACATGTAAGAGTATTTGGTTTTGTGTCAAGTCTGTTCTTTATAGTGTATGTAGTTCGTAACACTCATTTTATAACAATACACCAGTAGATTTGAAACAAATAACATTACTATAGTTCAAGTAATAGGGAATGCTAGGAAATTTCTTTCACCCAAAAAGAGCAAACCTCCCCTCCTTATAAGAAACAATCTTTGCATCCACCATATTTTGAATATCACCAAAATAAGCAAACATGTGGTGGTTAAAATTCAAGTCCCTATTTCTAGCCTCCTTCTTGATCCCTCCTTTTCTTGATCAAGTTGGTTGCTTCCATTTCAGCTACCCAACATTTCAAGATGGTGTTGATGATCTTGATTTCATCCGCAACACATCCTACATAGTCTCCAATGCCATCCAAGTCACTCCCGATCTCAGCGTAGCTTCCATCTCCAACAAGTCCGGACGGATCCTCTACAAGGACCCATTCACGCTATGGAGGACCAAGAAACCCAACTCCACAGCCTCTTTCAACACCACCTTTCTCATCAACATCACTCCCCGGACATCTCCCGGCGGCGAAGGCCTCGCCTTTATCATCACCGGTGACACAGCTCTCCCCGGAAACAGCCACGGACAGTGGCTCGGGATCGCCAACGAGACCACCAACGGGTCCTCTCGTGCCTCTATTGTGGCTATTGAGTTTGACACCAGAAAGAGCTACAATGATGACATTGATGACAACCATGTTGGCTTGGATGTCAACAGCATCTACTCTATCAGACAAGAATCACTGATCAAACATGGAGTCAATCTCACTCTTGATGGTGACAAAGGTACTGATGTTTATGTTCGTGTCGGGCACGATGGCAAGGATGTTTCTGTGTTCGTGTCCATGACAGACAAGTTTCCGGATGTTCCTGTCATCTCCGAGCCTCTTAACCTCTCTGCCTATCTCCCGGAGGAGGTTTTCGTCGGGTTCGCGGGGTCAACGAGCACCTACACAGAGCTCAACTGCGTGAAGTCTTGGGAGTTTCGTGCTACAAATATAGATGATGGTCCTGGACATTGCAGCTTATGGGTTCTGATTACAGTTCCGGTACTGGCAATTCTATTGTTTTGTGGGACTGTATGTTTCTTGTATTGGGACAAGAAGCATCGGACAGAGATCGAGGACGATTCGTATCCGGGTATAGAGGATCAGATCACAGGCTCGTCCATGGCTCCAAGGAAGTTTAAGCTCAAGGAGCTCGAGCGAGCAACGGGCAAATTCGACATCAAGAATAAGCTGGGACGAGGAGGGATCGGGACACTCTACAAGGGACAGTGACTTTTGCTGAACAGAGAAGTGGCCGTGAAGAGAATCTCTAAAGATTCGCGGCAAGGCAAGCAAGAGTTCATAGCAGAGGTCACAATAATCGGAAGCTTGCACCACAAGAATCTCGTGAAGCTCGTCGGATGGTGCTACGAAAGGCGAGAGCTCCTTCTAGTTTACGAGTTCATGCCTCATGGAAGCCTTGACAAGTTCATATTTGCGGACCAGAAGTTCGGGTTAGGCGGGGAGGATTTGATGCTAGGTTGGGAGCGGAGGAGAAGTATCATTTTCGGGGTGGCGCGGGCCTTGGATTATCTGCACAACGGGTGCGAGAAGAAGGTTCTTCACCGGGACATCAAGGCGAGCAACATAATGCTGGATTCGGAGTTCAATGCCAAGTTGGGGGATTTCGGGTTGGCTCGCACCATCCAGCAGAGTGAAATGACACACCACTCCACCAAAGAGATAGCGGGAACGCCAGGCTACATGGCCCCGGAGAGCTTGCTGACCGGGAGGGCTACAATGGAAACGGATGTTTATGCGTTTGGCGTGCTCGTGCTGGAAGTCGTGTGTGGGAGAAAGCCCGGGAATCAGAGCGAGGACAACGATTACAACAGCAGCATCGTGTACTGGCTATGGAACCTTCGCGGCAAGAAGAGGATTCTTGACGCGGTGGATCCAAAGCACGAAGGGGAGTTCGGGCGGGAAGAGATGGAGATCATGATGATTCTGGGGCTGGCGTGTTGCCATCCGAACCCGCACAACAGGCCCTCTATGAAAATTGTGCTGCAGGTTCTCACAGGAGAAGCAGACCCGCCGGATTTGCCTATGGAGAGGCCGGCTTTTATGTGGCCGGCCATGCCTCCATCTTTCTCCAAGGACTGTGACCATTCCTTTACCGGAGGCCAGCTATAGCTCCGTTCACACAACTCACCGGGAGATGAAGAAGAAGAAGAAGAAGAAGAAGTATCCTCCTGCAAAACATAAAGCTGCAACTATTTTCAATGATTCTTGTTTGTTGTGTTGTTTTTTAGTACTAGTTTCAATTATCAGAATTGTGAAATGCAGGTTTGTAATATAAATGGATGGAAAGCAATCATATGTTATTTTCTGTGTTAAATCTCAATACAATTTCTGTTAATATGGACGTTTGAATGGAATATGGTAATTAACCTAATTTCAATGGAAAATCAATATCCATATTACATTAAATCACAAAATGAATGAATATATATAAGTTACAACTAACAATATTCAAAATTGAATCAGGCGACATCGTCAGTTTGCACCGTTAAGTCTTGTATCCCTAAGTCGTTGTACAAATTATGAACAAATTGAATAACGGGACGATCATCCATCCCTTGCTTCACCTGCCACCAAACACGATACATACAACCAGATATAAATCCAGATCTTCTATCATAATTCACACGTTAACACCAATTACATTTCAGTAGTTGTTTACCTGAACTGAGACTGAGCCGACTATATGACCGGGCACCAATTCCCAAAAACGAGCCTCTGAAACTTCAGAAACATCCTCACGAGCAGCAATCTAAACATAATGTTCGGAGATCAAAAGGGCATCAATTGATGGGACACATGATTGTTATAAGAGAGAGAAATAAATAAACAAGTACCTGTCTCAAGCATTTGCTCAGTGCCGAAGATGGAATGCTGGGTGGTGACATTTGGAGCAAGACACCACCAGTTGCTTTAAAAAGGGGCACCACTAGCATGAAAACTGCAGCTGAAACCAATCCTGAGCACAAAACCTCAGCATTCTTTACCCTGTGAAGTGGAAGCATGAGTTATACATGACGGAATGCTAGGGGAAGAAGAGAGCAGTAAGTGGCCATAGAAATTCAAACAAGGAAGCAATATTTACCCAATGGACAAAAACCAGGATGCAAGTATCAAACCTGCACTGAGAAACAATGGGTGTACGCTAGTTTCAGATAACATTTACCATAAGCAAATGAACAGAGAAAAGCTGCTTGCATGACATCAGACACAACAGAGAGAGAGAGAGAGAGAGAGAGCATGTTGTACCTGCGAATGGAATCTGCAAGAACATGTAGGCAAACTGAGTGATAATTCATATCCTCAGCTTTTCTGTACACTGTAGACAAACATGCAATACAAAAGAAAAACTAATTAACTCGACTAATTAGTCTTCAGTTGTTACAGTTATATGCAACATACACAAGTTCATTGAATTAGATATTACTCTCCCCGTCCTTTCTATTTTCAGAAAAACTAAGGAGAAGTTAGTTAGTGTTGTATATTTACACTTTCTAACCCCATGGATATGTGTTCTAACAAATTCAATGGATACTAACTAACTAACTTATTATAGGGACGTTATTGATAATTCATGCATAACTAACTTCTTAAAATGAAACAAGGCACTTATTTTAGGACAAAATTCAACTAAAACATGACACTTATTTTGAGACAAAGGAGGTACTATATAGAACAGGAAACCAAAGCACATAATAAACAGATAAATATCAGAAAGGGTCATGGAAAAAAATCATTCAGAACACTAATCAAATCACAATGAATTCAAAAGCCCATTATGTTGAATAGAAGATTTACCGAGAGTAACACGAGCATAGTTTCTGAAGAACCAAACACCAATAAGATTCACCAGTAAATTTGTAACTGCCGAAACAATCAAGTAATGCCTACAAGTGCAGCATTAGAAAATATTGTCAAAATTTTGTATCACTAGACAATAGTAACCCCAAAAGCCCAAACACAATTTTCCTAAAATATTGATGCAATTACTTCTAAATATTCATTTATGATGTAGTGACATGTACATTAACAACTAGATTTTGATCACAGTTACGTCTCAAAGTTCATTGGAACCCCTATCAATTTAATTCTATAGATATATTTTATTAATCTCACTATGAAAAGAAAAAGCATAACACCAACTCAATTTAATTGATATTTAGCATTATTAGATTAACAGATCATATTTTTTTGCTTATGTGGCCAAAATGTAAGAATGCATGCAAAACAAAATGGATGGACGACTATCTGTTGCTATTATTTTCATAAAAACAAACAAATAAAATTTCATGACTGACATTTGAAACACACATGCATGAACAAGTTAACTTCACATTACACCACACCACTAACATTTGATAATTAAATTTAGCAGTCTAAGTGAACATTCATAAAGGTTTGTTTGATCAGAATTCCACTTTTTGTAGTCAGATCTTAAGTAGTTAAAGATGTAAAGTTTCTACTGTTTTGGCTAGTCATATTTACAAAGAACTTAGGAAAGGGGATCCACTTTAGGAACAGAATGGACGAACACTAGAATATCCAACCCAGAAACCATAAAGCATGTAACATGAGATTAAACCATATTCTGAGAAAAAACTATTGAAGTAACCATCTTAGTGAAGGTCCTCAAATAAAACAGTACTCGACTACGTCCAATAACCAACTTACGTGTGCTCAGATTCATCTTGTGTGAACGCATGAAGTGCTTCAACAGCTAAAGAGAATGACAGAAACAAAAGGAACAGCTGTCTATACAGGCAGCACAATCAAAATATCCGGATGTTAGCCAACGTTATGAAATAAATATAAATATTTTCTGCAATAACTAACATGTTAGGAAGACACTAACGGAGCATACAAAATTCAAATCAAGAGACTTACAATTTAAAAAATCCAAAAAAAAAAAAAAAACGGAACAACAATCATGCATGTGTATGTAGAACATGTTATATAGACAACAATCATCCCCGGCCTTAACTTCATATCATTCACAACACAAAATATTATAATGTTTGAAACATAACCACATAACACAAACCCTATATCTTACATTCTTACTCATTTAGTAGTGAGAATGATGATTTAGAATTTAGAACTAATAATTTTATACTTTAACTCATTTAGATGATCTTTTTAGTATTCTAATCTATTAAATATGCCTTATTTCAAAAGACGCACGCCATGCGCCGCGCCTTGCGGCATGGCTCCAGGAGAGGTTTGCCCCATTGCAAGAGTTTTGCTTAGAATTTATTGTCTTAGAATAAGTGATGGCAGAAAATATAAGTATAAGCAAAACAATGACATGCAGGCGCACAAATGCTTTAGAGTTAAACAGAGAGGAAAGAAGAGAATTAGAATAAGAAAGCATCCCAAACCCAAGAATCCTTTGCAAGCATAATGAGATACTGCAACAGTGTTGGATATGTAAAATACTTACAGCATTGGTGAAGGCAGACAAAACTTCAAGCCTTTTGTAACTGAAATAATAAAGTCATCATGATAAGTTCAACTTAATCTAAACAACAACATAATGCCTCTATGAATAATAAGAATAAAACATACATGATTCCAATCTTATACGTATGTATTGCATGCAATGGACTGATGGAGGGAAACTAGGTGGGTGTAGCTAGAAAATGGTAAATCACAATTAGTGTTCCTTAGGTGGGAGTTAGTTATCATGAGTACCCTTCTAAGGTTATAGCACTGAAATAAGAAATAGAGATGTGCTTATAACCCCATGAAGAGATTTTAGAAATCAAATCTATGTTATGCCTGACAAACTACAAAGACTGTTCAAATCTCACCCGTAAGTGTATTTACTGTCGGGCTTTCTGCGAGAAGCAGCCATTGCAAACAATGAAAACGTTAATAGGCCACATCCAAATGTCAAATGAAATGCATCAGATACCAAGCCTGCAACAAACACCAACCAATAGAAGGGAAAAAATTAACAAATTCATGCGGAATCACCGAGGTTACATGAGTTGATATTGAACCAACGGCACCAAGAGACGATATGCCAATAACTAATACAGTCAAAAATATATTTTTTTCACATAGTATTCAGAATTCAGCTTTAAATATAACATGGCACTTGTGTATATATTCTAGTAGCCCTCGAAGCTTAGATAGCATTCCAATCAAGAAACAGAATACGCAAGCAACTCATGTCCTTAAATTCCAAATGTCAAACAAATTTCTTACCTACACGTCCTGTGAAAAGGCCTATAGCTAACTCTGCAGTGGAATAGGCCACATTAAGCAAAATCATCAAAAACAATCTCTTCATTGGCCTGTTCCCTGACCTTATAAGCTGATAAATCCACACCACCAAGTACAAGACAGAAACTTTCTCATCTTTTCCGTCGCCGGAAAATTTCTCACACTCATCAACACAGTAAAACCCCGGCGGAATATCTATGCTGGACACGCTCCTCGAAAGCAAAGGCTTCATAGAATCGTTCACAATCGAAACCGGCGTGTGGGGTTCACGCGATTGCTGGAACGAGGCCTGCCGCGAATACGCGAATCTCCTATCGCTGGCGAATTCGAAATCGCCGCCGTTACGTGAATTCTGGGAATCATTTTCCGACGCTCTATGACTGAATGATACGCTCTTCTCCATGTTCCCAAAGCGCCCAATCAAGGTTTAACCTTCAAAACCCTAAATTCCGCATCAAATTCAAATCTCAAAACAGGTTCCAGATTTAAATCAAACCATTTACAGACCCCTATTGATCGAACCCAAATCACCCTCCGATTTAATTAGATAAATAAATAGAACAATTTTCAATTAAGATTTTTGAAGATGGAATACAGTTTTAGTATCTTATATAACTATGCGGAATCAGGGGAAATCAGATCCGTACAAATGGACCTGTACGATTATTGCAGAGAAAATAGGAAATGAATATGAAAACGAGGCTTTGCTTCGCAAATTAAGCAGAAAAGTAGAAAACTTTTTGAAATGAAACCAATGAAGAGTAGTGTTCAATGGAATGTTATAGAGACAGAGATGAAACTATGGTGAGTGCTCAAAGAGAGATCGAGATTCAGACAGAGGAAGATGGTGGTGTAGACTGGAATTGAATCCAATTGGGTCATGGACTTGTCAAAGTCGTCGATTGATAAAACAGTGGACCCAACTCCATGAATGTTAAAGAGAAGTGAAGTGGGTCCTGAACTGGACTGGAGCTTGGAGCTAAGCTGACTTGAATATTAAGCTGGATATTAACGTAATAGTGTCCGGAATTTAAGTCATGATTTATAAGTTGATACTCTTACTAAAAAAATAAATAAAATAAATCCGGCCAAATAAATTTATTAAGACGAATATGAGTGTTAAATAATGGTGTAACTGTAACATCACATATTGGCCGTGATTTATTAATTGAGTGTCGGCTAATAAACCATGACTGAGACTCTTTTTCCCTTCCTCAAACACTTCAATTTATTTCGTTTCCCAAAAACAATCTTTAAAAAGCATATCCAATGAAGCTGGAGACAGAGGGAGTGTTGTGTTGCTCTTTTTTTCTTTTTCTTTGTAATTAGAATTTTCTTGTTCACCATTCTTATTACTTGGACATAATACGATTATTTTTTCTAGGGAAAAAAATGGGAACCTATGCATATCATAAGAGACTAAGGAGAACAAACTTGACATATACAAGGAATAGTTTTAGTTCTAATAAACATAATGATCTCAGGCATTAAACCATAAAAAACACGAACATCTTGAGACGAGAAAAAATAAAAGAATTTCACTCCCACTTGTTGGACTCGAGTCTTTATTACTCCTCGACGTTGCAAGAAAAGACACTCTTTTATGTTAGCACTGCAAGTGATAATCGAGACTATAGGCGTGAATATCAGAAGGACTTGTGCCAGGCCTGTCAACCCATCAGAAATGAAACAGATAGTGAGAAATTGAGATGAGAATAGGTATAATAAGATAGTGACAAAAGTTAATTACTTGATACATTCACAGGTATCAAACCAAACACCAGCCTAGTGTTAGACCTGCCAACCAGAACAGAGCAAAAACCGGAACTCTATTTATGTGCAAGCCTGATAACAACTATTTGTATATATTCTATACACATTTTGTTCTGTATGCTAAATTTTCACTAATGTGAAGAATACAAAATCATTGCTTATCAGGTAGGTTATGTTCTTCTAGAGATACTGAAAGGTAACATTAGTGTTGCAACTACAGATGCACATGAAATGACCAGCCTAACCACAGCAGATCATATTTCCTTCTACGCCACCACCAATATCTCCTACAATCATTAATACTTCTAAGGGGAAATAAACTATTTTTTACATAGTTTTGCATAACAAACTTTGGGTAGATGAGATACAACATCATTTGAGCTGAAATGACTAGAAGTCTAGAACATTTTGTCCTGTTACTCTATTTTTAGCCACCCATCGCAAAAAATTAATAAATTGATTCTACACATAATTCTCCCACATAGAATTACCTTTTATTGATGGTGCCATAGTGAAACTTGGGTTTTCCAGCCTTAATATCTTCAATGTACTGTGACCATAAGAGATAAGATTTGGATAAGATGAATGCAAGTAAGAGGTAATTGAAAACTTGTAAATTATATTGCACAAACATATCCATACCAAATTTAAGGTAACCAGCATTGACGAAAATGCCAGAGAGTCAAAAGGTATATCCTCAATTGCAAATAATCGGCAATCCGATGATTCCGGACCTGGTGAAAAATGGGGCTTCTTCATCTTCGCTAGGAACATTATGTAAGTCTGCAAGGCAAGACTTGAATGGTCATTTAATATATCAGTGTTTAACTGTGTCGGTAAGTGCACAAGGAATGAATATGAGATGAATAACGAGTTGCATATAGCTCACTTGACCAATTAGAGGTATGTCTAGTTGAGCAAAAGGTGACAGAACTTCCACTTCTGCACCTGCTTCTTCCTGGGTTTCCCTGATTGCACCTTCTGCAGCCGATTCTCCGATTTCTAAGTAACCAGCAGGAAGAGTCCTATTTGACACCATGTAATTATCTAGTAAGATTTTGATAACTCTAAAAGCTACATTCATCATAACAGAACAAGTGCTGGTACTCCTCGGTATCTTCTCTCTTCCTTTCTTTTTTAGTTTTTACCCTCTAGAGAGAGAGAGAGAGAGAGAGAGATCAAAACGATTAATGCATATAGACCCTTCAAAGATCAAAATTTTGTTTGTATATTTGCTTACCAAAGACCAAAGGATGGTTGAATATTCCGCTTGCAAAGTAAGATCTTGCTATCATGCACAATGAGGCATCCCACAACCTACATGGATTAATTCATAGAGACATGCATTAAACAAAACGATTTTCCATTCTTTAGTGTAATCAGTCTCTATATACAAAGCATTAAGCTTCAACTTTACCAAATGAACATATCGCTGTGCTATCAATCAAAGCCATAGAGGCTTCATCTCCACGTACAAAAACATATAATTCTATTACACGTTCATTAGATATCCACACACTTTATAACAGATAGCTCATAATGTGTAGATTGGAATCACAGTTTCTGGATTTGCAGATCTAACCACATGGTAAGATAATGGTAAGCACCAAATCAACATAAACCGGGGAGGTAACAATCTTACCATTTTAGGGTTCTGATAGGCGATTTTTCCACAAACTGTGCAAATAGCTCTTGCCTTTTCTTCTCCATCAGGTACTTCATACTTCGTTGATCCCCCACACCACTGACAGAAATTGATCTTACGAGTGTTGCCCTACATAATTACAACCATTTCAGGTGTGAGAAATAGTAAAGAATAAAGATTAGTTCATAAATACAGGTAGCAAATGAAGAAAGCAACATTGAAGTTGTCAAACTGATACAATTGCAGGAAATAGCATTTCAATTTCGAGCACACCAGCTGACCAGTATCATGGAAATTCTGAAGCATAATCATATAATTTTCAGAGAGATGGCCCGTGGGTCCAGCATGACTATCATTGAGCACATACCAGAGGTGCTCACTTAGGAAGCAATCAACACATTCCGAACTTAAATTTACAAAAAGCTCCTAAAACCAATATTAATATACATGGATACTTCAAATAATTAAGGGTCCATGTCAAACAAGCATCACCATCAGCATCAAGGAACTTCATTGAAGCATTGAATCTGAGATAAAATGAGTCCTAGCATTCAAGAGCTGGACGGATTTGAGGACACAGCCAGTCCTATCTGCCCAAGCCAAGTTTAGATCACCATAACTTACCAGCCAAAGTTACCAAAAGAACGATTGTGAAAGGATTTAATCTTCTCAACACATTAACAAAGTAAAAATGAAGACAGTGATCTATTATTTTTTTGAGGGGAACATTGAAATGGGTGAAGAGAGCCTGATTTCTTAGAGAAAAATTCCAATAATATTTTGCTCAAATGCCAAAAACTAAAAGTGAACACTTAGACCAAACCAATGGAAAGAAAATACAATAAATGTTCATTCAAAATTACCTAAGAAAATCTATCCAAAAGCCAGGGAAAGGCACAAAACAATGTCCACCTCAAATTCTAACAATCTCATAGTGAATAAAAGCAATGTGATAATTCAATTTCAACAATATACTTCCATATCCCACTATATCAGTCGCCAAATTCACATAATGTATGGAATATAACTAACAATTTCTCCAAGACAATCCATAAATTCCCAATAGAAAGAACAAAATCAAGTCAAAGAGATAAGGTCACAAGCTACCAGAAATACTTACAGACTGAACCGTAGCCGATGAAGATGAAGAAGTGCCATCAGGGGTTGACTCGGACCGAGTGGTGTACAACCGAAAGGCTCTAAAACGAGACCTGCGAGTCGAAATTCCGGGAGAGAGCAAAGAAGTTGCAGCTACGGGTCTTCTTGAAGAAGAAGACGACGATGATGATATCGAGGAGACTGAAATTGAGGGAATTCCGCGACTTGTATTGGGTTTGATCAATCTGTGGGGAACGAACCCAGAAGATGAACTCATAATCTGTATTGCTTTGAGCATTGTACCTCTTCGAACAAGCTCAAAGATTGAATTTTTACTGTAAAATCCAATCAGAAATCAAATGGGTTTGGAAAATGGATGGTGAGTCAGTGAGTGAACATTACATTAGGAGAATCAACCCGAGTCAACTCAGTGAATCAGATGTGAGTCCATATAGCCGCATTTTCAGTATATCTTTGCTGATATAGTGCTTCTGTTTATTTTCCATTTAGTTTTATTTTATTTTTTAATGCTACTGCCCATTTTCTAAGACAAAAATTTTAGAAAATCAAATTGCTTGTCACACAAAGTTTTGAATTTATAATGGCTGCATATGAATCATTTTAGAGTACAAAAATTAATGAAAATTAGTTTATACACCAGTGTGGTGCACATGTAATTTAATCGAATTTAATAATTGTATATTATTTTTTAACGAACTCACTTAATTAATTAAGAGTTTTGTATAGTAAATCAAAATAATTTTAATAATAGTATATATTTAAATTTTCAAAATTAAACTTTTTATTATAATTACAATTTCCTATTAATGATATTTTTTTACCTTACTTACCTTATTGAATGTAAGGGCTAATTTTATAATTATGTAATTTATGTCAAAACTAAAAAATTGATGATGTGGCGCTTTAATACGCATTATAAACCTGTTTTTTAGTTTAACTTTTATAGTATGTATAGATGAGACTCAATTTCTTTTTTTTGTCAAAAATAAAAATGTAATGGTAGTAAAAATGAGAAATAGAATGAAGAGTTCTAATCCAAATATCATCTAACATAATGTAAACACCAAAGAAAGAGAGTTGTTGAGGGAATGGCGGAAGAGAAGACTGAACCACGATCTTGAAATCCAGGCGATTATGAGACTGAAAGGGTGATGAGAGTCGATCAACCTGACTTGCTCTGATTGTTCATATCACATAGTTCTTTGATAATCTGATCTTCTAGATCTTGATTGACCAAACCAAGAGATTTACCCAGATTTCAAGTACGATATGCAACAACTAAACTTGAGGGATGATTTTTGAAAAATTCAGGTCAGGACAGGAGAAGGGGATGGTTTTTGAAAAATTCAGGTCAGGACAGGAGAAGAAGGCTCTTAGTGAGGAGTGCTGCTAGACTTGGAGCGAGCAGTTGAGGCCCGCAAAAAGCCGGGGAATTTGAATCGAACAAGAAACTTTGAGGAAAAGGGATCGGGGTAAGACAAGAGCTGCCTCTTGGGTTTAGAAGGTCGGGATCAAAAAGATGCATTTAGTTTCACCATCTATGACAATACACTATAAATGAATGGCGCTTGCACTTTGATTAAAAAAAAAAAAAAAATCAACAAGAAATCTTGAAAAGACTACAAGGAATGTATTCAGAAATGAGTTGCTTTCCACTGTAAATAAATGCATTATTACACCAAATTAACAACCTTAAAACTACCAATCCAGCTAATAGCAAACAAATTATATGAATGATAGATCATCTTTCCATGCTACAACATATAATCCAAGAACATGAGCATATCTGGTGATGCAATCAAGTCTCCCCAGAGTGATGATGGCAACTCCTCCATATTCTTCTTAAAATTATCAGTTACAACAATTTAAATCTTGAAATGTATGCTACAACCCTCAGCAAGTCGCGCTGCAGTGAGTTAGAACAGATCTAGATGTCAGATTGTCACGCCGAAGGATCCTTAATTCACCTCAAGCTTTGCGCATAGCGATTGATATGCTGCACTACACAGCTTGAACCTTTCCTCTGCAGCAGTCTGTACAAGAATATTAATTAGCTGGCTTTTTAGTGCCGGTTAGGCTGTGACAAGAGAAAAGAAAGATGATGCAACAATTGATGCTGGCAGATCTGAGATACAACCAGTATAGAAGTAAAGGATTCAACAAACTAGTGCAAGGATAATATAGAGAACCTTATCAATGATCAAAGATAGTACCTTAGAAGAGCCTTGGTGACGATCGGGATGCCATTTCATTGCACAGGTTCGATATCTGAAATAGAAAAGTTGAATGAAAATCAGAAAATGGAAACAAATAAACCAAATAAGATACAGAAAGGCAACAATGACGTGAGAAAAGAGCCAAGTGAAAACTTACGCATCTTTGACATCTTCAATCTTTAGAGGACCAAAAGGGCTTAGTCCAAGGGCTACCCTATCGGACTTTGAACAGTCGAGCTCAGTTGTGGAATCAGACTCAGAATCATCTGAAAATTGGTATTTCCAACTCGAAGATCTTCCATAGTTATTAGAGTAGTTTGATGAGCTCCAAAAATGAGGATCCTCATTTCGTATGAATGACCAATAGAACAATCGGTTTCGAAAACACATAGATTGGAAAATGAATTCCGGATCAAGATCATCTTCACAAAACTGGTAATCTCCTAAACAAGAGCGCAGAAACATAAATTTCAAAGGGAACTCAAGCAATAGGATGAGAAAGAATTTGGAAGATTAATCAATCATGCTAAATAAGAGTGTGTCAATCTGATGCCATGCCCAATACAGCTGGTCTAGTGAGGGTATATGAGATATAGAATGTAACAGTGAGAAGAATAAAAACATCTAACTGAATCTTCGTCATTGCCCACTAAAGCAGAGCCAATTTTGACATATGGCCCCACTGCTCTGAAATGTTTCTCTTTAGTGTTCCAAGTGACTTACTTCTTCCCCGATGTTTTCTGGATCCCTTAGAGCGTTTCTTATTAAACCACGAACTCTCATTACTTGAAGATGCATCATTCTCATCAAATTCTCTCTTCATATTCTGAAAATTCAAATATATCAATTACAGCATGGTTAATGCCTTTTATATAAAGTAATAAACCATCAAAAAAATATTAAACTAGCAATACTCAACGTTTTGAGTTAGAGAAAACTAGAAATAGCCTGACAAGTAGTAGAATGGATGAGACATTAACAGCAATCATGACAACAAAATTTTATTTAACAATGGATCAAGGATACAGATAAGAATAAACATATGGATGCAGACTGGAAAAGAATTTTAGATCAATTTGGTGGCCGAACTTTCAAAAGTCCCAAACCGGTGGTGGAACTTTTAAAAAATTAAACAAAGTAGTGGCTACCGTTAGATCTATTCACTTTACCATTAACTGCTAATGTGACATTGACCATAGTTCAATTTGACAACCGTTGACTGGTCAGTTTTTTCTTATTGTGAGTGCAAAAACACTTCAAAAATTTCCAACTTGGTGATTGCGTGTTCGCTTCAGACAATAGTTTTCTAACTTCATGCATTTTTTCGAGGAACGTGATTATTAGCTTAAATTTTAGAAAAATGGATCCTTATAGACAAATCTGAAAATTTTAGTTGTGTTATAGCTCAAAGAAACTAAATTCATAATTTTGAAAACAATTATAATTCAGAGGAACATGATTAGGATCTCATTCTATTTAAAGAATCATATTCATAGGCCAATCCAATCTAAATATTTTCAACATAATGAAGAGAAAAAAATTGCTTGAACAAAAACCATAAACATTGTTATAGCTTTCTCAGTTCTCAATGTTTGTCTCATTCCTATTATGCATTTCTATATTCCTTATCCATTGTTTCTGTTCATAAAACCACTGGTGAGACACTTTCAAATCTAGGATTATGTCGAGCAATGATTGGTGAGATATATGCTTTGAAGTCACATGGTACTTGAGAATTTATTCCTCCCCAAATAAAAAAAAATAGTTGGTTGCAGATGTGTGGATACAAAGAAAGTTGGCGTTTATGATTGGGTGGGTTGTCTTAAGGCTCGAATAAATGTCAAAGTCTACACTCAAATTTTTGGACTGACTATAATGTCCCTCCAGTAGCCAAAATTGGCTTTGTTCGCCTCTTTAAAACCACAACTTTACGTCAATAGTCTTTTAATCAAGTTGACATAAAAAAAAATAATAATAATACTAACCGTACTTTGTTGCTCAAAGGGAGCCTGGGTTGGTACGTAAACTTCGGCGCTTCCTTTATGACATTAAACAGTCAACTCGAGCCTAGTTTTGGGGATTCAGTACAATCATTCTAAAAATTTACATGATTCAAAGTGAGGCTGATCATTTTGCATTCTATCATCACATCACAAAGGGAAATAAATACACACACTCACATATATACATACCTGGTTGTGTATGTAGATGATATCGTTATCATAGAAGATGATCAAGATGGTATCCATCGATTGAAAGAGCATATACTCCAATGTCAAACCATTCATTTGGGTCTATTTAAGTATTTTCTTGGTATTGAGGCTGCTCAATCAGACTCTGGTATTATTACCTCTCAGTGAAAGTATGTGTTGGATATTCTTAAGGAAACCAAAATGTTAGATTGACGACAATATATACTCCCATGGATATGAATGCTAAACTTCTTCTAGAACAAGGGGAGCTTTTAGAACACCCGGGAAGATATAGCAGACTTGTTCAAAAGTTAAATTACTCTAAACATTTGGTCAGACATTGCATTTGCAGTAACTGTTGTAAGTTTCTCTAGTCTCCATGTAACAATTATGGAGACAAAGTGGTGCATATTCTTAGGTATATTCAAAGAACTCCAAGCTAGGAGTTACTATATGAAGATAAAGAGGATATCCAAGTGGTTAGGTACTAAGATGCACATTAGACCTTCCTTTCCTTTCCCAATCAGACATTTTGACTAAAAAAAATTCAAGAGATGAACTACAATCAACAAGGATATATAAACCAATAAACCATATGAAAGGATGCAGATTAAAATGGTCAATCTCAAAACTTTTGTTGATGATAAATTATATCGAAAGATAGCAGTAAAGGGGAACCTTAAATACCTGCTCTGCATAGAAACTGGTATACGAGCCACGTCGCCTTCTGGACCTTTTGACATAATAATTGCGCCTCTGCAACCAAATTGTACAACATAAGATTCTAAAAAAGTTTGATGTTCATGAAGTAATGAACTGGGAAAAAAGAAAATGATTAAACCATTTGATTTAGAGGAAGAATAGTTTGAAGAAAGATGCGATTTAGTGAAACAACATAATAACACAAAGAAATTGCATACAAGCCAGCAATATCTAACTTTCAAAAAAGGAAAAGACAGCAACATCTACAAATCTATGAAGCACAAATTCATACACAGACACAGAACACGTGATTCATCATTTTTTTTTTTAACATAGAACATTATGGGTCGAGACGTCTAAATTTTATTAACAAAAAGTAACAAGTTCTATATGTAATGAATTATATGAACTTGTAGTTTACAATTATACTATAGTTAAATTTAGTGGCAGTTACGAATTAACTGTTTTGTAGAATTTTCCATAACAATTAACTAACCTTAAGTTCATTCATCATTTGACAAAGAATGAAACAAATATAAGATGTGCAAAATCGGACAAAGTGATAGTATTTGTCATCATCCAACTTAATACCTCAAAGAACTACCAATGCTCATTCATTCTCATCATATGTGGTACTCAACCCAACTTAGTAATTCCTAGCCAATTTCTCTGAATGTATGAATGATGCTTCTTATTTCATTTAGTTGTACCACAAACACTGATTCAAATCTTTTTCTCCAAATCTCTTCAAAGCCATGTTGTTTCAAATTTTTCTCCAGCAGTTAAAAAAGATATTACTAATGAAATAATACAGCAAAAAATTTGTTCCTCTGTAGCACCACACCAACTACCAGTTATCAAACTCCCATAAAGAGTATGATGTCATCAATGTATTAAATTGCTTCGAGCTATATGCAAACACAAGAAAACATCACTTTATTTCAAAATACACTGAGATCAACAATGCAACCAGAACCCAGCCAATTCAAGCATCCAAATACAGATTTTAACAAAACAACATACAATCAAATAAAATAAAATTAAGGGTTCAATATTGTATGATGCTGTACGGGAACATATTCACATAAAAGGAGAAGAAGATACTAACGGTTTCTCTGGAATCGCGTCTTCTGCGATCCAAAACAGGAGTCGAATGGAAGAGGGCGGCGCCAGCAGAAGCAGCAACAGCTCTCAGGTGCATTGAACTGTTGACCTGTGCGTTAAAAATGGCCGCGGCTTTGAAGGCGGTGTTCATCATCTCTGCAAATTTTGGCGACCGACGGAACTTGAACCTACGCCGCCTGAATTTTCATAGGTGACGCTATTGGGATTGGGAGGAGGAAGAGAAAGCAGGGCTTGACTCCGTGGTCTTCTCTGCGGTGAACCATTTTCTGTGCGGTTTTGACGGCAATTTGTGATTTCAAGTTTCATTGCATTTGAGCCCAAAGAGACGTTGCTGGTTTTGTATTGGGCCGGATCGGATAAGGCCCATAAGAAAATGTGCACATGGCACGAGGACTGGTCCCAACTGCCCAAGCCCATTTGGAAAAAGCTGTGTTAAGAAAAGCAATGAGCTAGCTTGTAAAGTAAAAGTGGTGCAATTAGCTTTCATTCATTGCCAACCAGCCTAGCCGTTTTTTTTTTTTTTTTTTTTTTTTGCATATTTACTTTATATGGGGCTTATGTCTTCTGGATGGAAAGACTTGCATGTGAAATCAATCACCAACACAAATTTGGTACTGGATTTCGGGTCGGATTTTAAGTCACATTGATAAATTTAATCTGGTCTGAAAATACTTCAAGTTTTGAGCCGGATTTCAAATGTTAGCCATAAAATGTGATAAATCGAACATGTTTTTCCAACCCAATATAAAAATTGGTCAAATCAAGTTCGGGTACTTGTAAGTTCATATTCAAATTGTCAGCTTTAATCTTATAGTGACAATCAAGCGGGACTTTACTTCATGTAGTCGTGTCATGTGGACAACAAACATAGGCGTGTTTATTTTGATTCCCATTATAATTTCTCATATTTTTTACATTTTATATTCATTGTGACCAAATATAATTGTTATAATCATAATTTATTTTAATGACTTTTTTAGAAGTTATTTTATATCTATCTGTTTCATTTTAAGGGATTATTGTTTGTGGAGCTCACGGGAAAAGAAAAAAAAATTGAAATTGATTAGGCAGAGTTTAGTTTGTGAATGACTATAGTACGTTATGAGCTCAAATTGGAAGGCAAAAAAAGTTGTCCACTCCACGACGTGCACGTCTTGGCGGCGTAAGATGGTTTGACCGGTTCACGAGGTCAACCGCGAGCGAGTATTGAGGAGGAGAACAGACAAGTGTCAGTGGAATGCTGAGTTGGGTCTCTCCTTTTCCATCCCATCTTCTCATCCGCTAAAGCTACTGTCATTTTCATATGTTTTTTTTTTTTTTAAAGAAAACATATCATTGCAAGGTTACTTTTTTCAACGTGGGTTCTTAGAAAATTGAACAGGTACTATTCTAATCCAATTCCTCCACAAATGCAACAAACAATTTTACTTCATTTAAAATAATTTTACCTCTTGTAATTCTATAATATATTTATGAATCAATGTTACACTATATTCTCAATGAAACTCCACACCATTGAACATGAAACTCCACACCATTGAACAAGAAAGACATGTAAAAATATAAAGAAAAATGAATTGAAGATGTCTATAAATGTGTCTAAAATCTCAATATTGTACGTCTAACACAATCTGTACTATACTCATAGGTCGAATCTAACACCCCATACCCCACAAATATTGTCTACATTTAGTTTGGATTCTTTTCAAACCGGTATATTTAATGAATCTGCATATATTCATCTGTTTAAAACATCAACCAATAGTATATAAGGATTTACCTTACTTCAACTAATCATGTTATTTTCATATAATTTTTTCTTTTGGATGAGAGGTTAATTCATTTTGAAATATGTATCATTTCACTTGTTTGACATATTAGGATACTTTGAGTTCATAAACAGTGATCTTACTCGCATAAGAGGTGAACACTATTTGCATAAAATATATTTTATTTTGTGTTTTCTCCTTTACAGTTATCTCTGTCATTCTAAATATTGATTGCAATATCGCAATGGCATTACTCAATATTTGTTATTCTCTAACTTGCCAATATATGAAGAAGAAGAACAGATACACTCAATTTTCTCTAAATCACCAAAATATAAAGGAAATGGTAACTTTAATTTGAATTAATCGACATCAACAAACATTTTTCATCTATTGATCATTCAAAAAACACTCGTCAACGTATTTTAACATGAAAATAAAAATTATAATAATAATATCTAACATGATAACGTGATGTTAGATTTGTAACCTAAATGTTATCTTATCAACTTCTCGATAAGTTTGTCATTGGTATGAAAGTAAAATCGAAACAATTATCAACTCATCGTCGGCAATTTACATTATTGCCCCTTGGTAAATGAAACAGATAGAAATTACAGGGGTAGAATAGTCATTTGGAAAGAAGAAACGGAAAGCGAAACAGCTGTTCGTGTTCCACTAATAATAATTAAGAACGTTAGTGGTGATGGGGTCCGTGGAAGAAGCGACGGTGCAGAAACCTCAGTTCAGCTTCATTTAAGTTGCATTTCATCTTCATTTAGCTCCATTTTCATTTGCTAAAGCCATTCCTTTTTCTATATTTTTAAAACCAGGAGGGCGCGAGGGTAGCCCCAAACCACACCACACAACCATTGCGATTCTTTGTTCGCTCGTCGATCGTCTCTCCGACGACAAACCAAAACTCACACCCAACAATCCTATTCTTCACCGTCGCATTCACTTCTGAAGGTACTCGCTATTTTGTAATTTGTAGATCAGTTTTGATCCAAATTCTCTTTTTGATTTTTTGATAGAGATTGTGAATTGAAATGGGTACACGTTGTTGATCGGATTCAATTTCAATTTGGATCTGTGATTCCGTTTTTATATGTTACATTGTGATTTACATTTTTTTTTTGTTCTGTATTTGTAGCGCACGATAGAAAATGGCCGATTCTGAGGATATTCAACCCCTCGTCTGCGACAATGGTACCGGAATGGTCAAGGTGTGTATAAAAATGGGAAAGATTGAATCTTGCTTACAACCCAGATGTGGATTTATGTAATTCAAATCTGGGTCAGATTCTGATTCGCTTGTTGATTTTTTTTTTCAGGCGGGATTTGCCGGAGACGATGCTCCCAGGGCTGTGTTTCCGAGCATTGTTGGGCGTCCCCGCCACACCGGAGTGATGGTGGGTATGGGGCAAAAGGACGCCTATGTCGGGGACGAGGCGCAGTCCAAGAGAGGTATCTTGACGCTCAAGTATCCCATCGAGCATGGCATTGTCAACAATTGGGATGACATGGAGAAAATCTGGCATCACACCTTCTACAACGAGCTCCGGGTGGCTCCCGAAGAGCACCCCGTGTTGCTCACCGAAGCCCCATTGAATCCGAAGGCCAATCGCGAGAAGATGACCCAGATCATGTTCGAAACATTCAACACTCCTGCCATGTATGTTGCCATCCAGGCCGTGCTGTCCCTCTACGCCAGTGGTCGAACAACTGGTGGGAAATGCAATTGATTTGGATCCATTTACATTGCAATGTACTTGTTGTGATTGATGAATAATTGATGGGGAATTGTGGTTATGTTGTTGTTTTAGGTATTGTCCTGGACTCTGGTGATGGTGTGAGCCACACTGTCCCAATCTATGAAGGTTACGCCTTGCCTCACGCCATCCTGCGTCTGGACCTGGCTGGGCGAGACTTGACCGATGCCCTCATGAAGATCTTGACAGAGCGTGGCTACTCCTTCACCACCACCGCAGAGCGGGAAATTGTGAGGGACATGAAGGAGAAGCTGGCCTACATTGCTCTAGACTACGAGCAGGAGCTGGAGACATCGAAGACCAGCTCTTCCGTGGAGAAGAGCTATGAGCTGCCTGATGGGCAGGTGATCACCATTGGAGCTGAGAGGTTCCGCTGTCCAGAAGTGCTGTTCCAGCCATCCATGATAGGCATGGAAGCTGCGGGTATTCACGAGACCACGTACAACTCCATCATGAAGTGTGACGTGGATATCAGGAAGGATCTGTATGGCAACATTGTGCTCAGTGGCGGATCCACCATGTTCCCTGGCATTGCTGATAGGATGAGCCAGGAGATCACTGCCTTGGCTCCCAGTAGCATGAAGATCAAGGTGGTGGCGCCGCCTGAAAGAAAGTACAGTGTCTGGATCGGAGGATCCATTTTGGCATCCCTCAGCACCTTCCAGCAGGTACTGTTGTTAACTGTGTCAATTTCAGGTTCTTGGAATCATAAACTCAGTTTGGTCATTTCTAATGGATGGTGTTTTTGTATCTGGTTTTTGAGTGCAGATGTGGATTGCTAAAGCAGAATATGATGAGTCTGGTCCATCAATTGTTCACAGGAAATGCTTCTAATCAAAACAGAAGCTCTGATACTAAGAGTGGGAAGAATATCAAGCAATTCATTTCGATATCAATCAAATACAGAGAAGGATTTGCAAATTTTCATATATAAATTCTCTTTTCCCATTTTTTGATTCTGTTTCTTCTATTCCATGTTTTCATTTCTTGAAGTTGGAGCCTAAAGTGGATCTCATTCAAGATTCATTCTTTTTTTCTTTTTCTTTTTTGTCATTACTATTTACTCCATTGTAGAAAAAGTTGTCTAATGTAATTTGGATTGTCAAATGTTCCCATAACCCATCAGATGCAAAAATGACAAACTTATCATTCTTTTGCAAGACTCTTGTACATAGCGATGGTTCTGCTGTTAACACAGGCCGTCTGATAGGTTCAGGAGAGAATTCTGGCCTCTTCAAGTATGCATCTCCTATAGATCTAGAGACCTAATACCAGTGTGCAGGAGAGAACAAGATATCATGTTAATGACTGCAATACAAAAAAATGAAAATATCATTGATAATGTTATAGATAGAGAAATGATCCCTTGAATAAAAAATTCCATTGATAACTTGCTGTTATTAAGATTATGCAGCATCCAAACAGTTAACCACATCAATGCATGTTTCTTCATT